>JAQFZE010000302.1:0-29969 GCA_034695245.1 Dicyrtomina saundersi | reverse complement strand
TCTGTCTGTCTGTCCGTCTGTTGGCCGTACACTACAGGTCACAGTATTAATGTGATTTTCATGAAACAAGTTTTAATGGACCACAAATGCGAGCAGGCAGGTCTGTATTGTTTTTGTACACTAACTGCAAGGGGTTTATATTAGCCTTACTATAAAAACAAAGTTTTCCAGTGATTAAAACAGTTTGTCTTTAAGCTGAGCATCTACTTCGGGCCCACGGTGGACAAATCCCGATTTTTTTGGATCACAAGGCTGTCCAATTATAGATATGTAGGAGAGATAGGAGTCCCCCTGTGACAGGACCGTCACTATGCAGGATGAAAGGAAGACAAAGCAACAATGCAGTCTTGTCATGACTACTTCCAGTAATGAGTCAACAAAAGTCTCCCTATGAATTCCAGAATCAATGTATTACAAATAACAGTTAAGGTTGTGAGCAAATTGGTTAAAAAAATTGATTACAAATAGCTTTGACACATATGTGTCGTAATCCAGAAAATGTTCAGTCCCTTGGACCAAAGGACTAGTCCACAAGCTCCTTGAGTTCTGGCCTAGTCAAAGGCCAGTCCACAAGCAAGGGTAAACAACTAATATTTATTGTGAGCTTTTTAGCATGTAAGTAGTGTCGTGTTACCGTGGCTTCGCTGTGTCATCCGTGGTCCATCATTGTTATTATAAATATTATTACATTATAATAAATAGTACTGACTATGCCATGGCGGTGGTTGGAATCAGAGTTATTTCGATTTCATACTTCATTCTATGTTTTACTCTGGAACCCGAAGTATTATCTGTGATTCTCCTGAACAAATATTACCAGTGTTGTATCTTATACTGTGGTTCACCTTATTCCAACCCTAATCCTACGGTACCTTAACAAGGTTCAGTTTTACGATCCCTGTGTGGAAGTTGCGTCGAAGCCTTCCTCTAACAAGCCAAGCGAAGCTATCATCTATCTGATTCTACACGACCCGCACAAAAAAATAAGTATTTTATTTTTTAAATTAATTCATTATTTTTTTAAATCTCTGTAATTTTTAATTATTTTTAGTGAGCTTTTAATTCTGCATGTTCTATGTTGCCTGTGTTGACCTCTTTGACTGTGTCGGTGTCCTCACGTTTGCCCCTGGTTTTTGGCAGACCTCACAGGTCAATTTTGAGGTCATCAGTAGGTCACCACTGCCGCAGTGGCCAAGAGGGGACCTTTGGTAGCTTACCATGGTCCGCTACGTGTCGCTGTGGTCGGTTAAAGCAGATTGACAGATTGTCACTTCTGCGCATGCGCGGCGTCGGTAGATGTCGCGACTTGCTACGACTAATTTTTTTTAAATACTTACACTATGTACTGTTACAATAGCGCGTTTAGTCCTGTTATGACAGTGCGTGTTGAAACTATTTAATTAAAACCGATAATACCCAGTTTCTAGTTTTTTATTCATAACTCCGTTGTATGACGTTTAAGAGAACCAATTCAACCCAAAGGGCTTTCCCTGGGGTAACTTTGCGACGGCGCATCTAATGGTGTGGTCACTTTTATTGTAGTCCTATTGGTTACCCGAGTTTTATTTTCGGATTTTAAAGTGTTTCTAATTTTTTCCAAAATTGGTACAAATGACCACATTGATATACCTTTCTAATCCCGATTGTACAATTAGCGGTGCCCCTAAATTTACCAATGACCTTTGACCTTTCCTATTTTCCTTCCAGTTTTTTTATTTTTTTGGTCAAGCAAATAAGCATACACAACCATGTCCACCGAAAATAAAACGGGCTGGAATAACGTCTTCTGCAAAGCGTGTCAATAATAAGCGCAGGCGCGCACTGAACAAGCGGAGGAAAGGAGAAACTATTTCTCAAACCGGAGCTCCAATTTTCTTGGGTGGAATTACAGTTGCTTTTGTGTGGCCTTCGGCTCCCTTATTGGCAGTTTCTATCTCCGATTTACTCGAGGAGCAACTAAACCAAAGAGACTAAGTGGACCGGCTGACCACCGAAATCCGGTTCGTTCTGGAGCAAGACAAGACAGGACTCCCGACTTCAGCCTCTGCTGTTGAAGCGAATACTTGCCTACTAGTACATGGCAATGGCAAGTTCTTTTCCTAGGATGGTTTTTCTTGTCACGATGCAGAGGACTGAAAATTCCGGGTAGTCCTTTTCCGCGAGAAGGGGGCAAATCCCACCCACTTGTCATCAGAGTTCCTTCTTACTTCTGAAGTTATCTAAAGTCGAGGTCAAGGAGGACAGGGTGATGTCGTGTTCCTATGGCTTCGCTGTGTCATCACATAGGATGTCAAGATACCGTAGGATTAGGGTAGGAATAAGGTGAATCACAGTCTAAAATACAACACTGGTAATATTTATTCAGGAGAATCACAGATAATACTTCGGGTTTCAGAGTAAAACATAGAATGAAGTATGAAATCGGAATTACTCTGACTCCAACCACCACCATGGCATAGTAGTCGTACTATTTATTATATTATATTATAATAATAATATTAATAATAATAATGGTGAATGATGGATGACACTGCAAAGCCATGGGAACACGACGGTAGTTAGGAAAATAACGAGTGTCGCCTAGGCTATAGGCCTAGGCTTGTAAGCACAATACTACTACACATATACACATAAATAGTGTAACGTTTAAGTTTCTTCTCGTCTGCTAGTCTAGCGGAAGAAAAGAAGAGAGAAACGGCAGCTTGTGGAATGACCCGTGTGGACTAGGCCAGAAGATCGCAGCTTGTGGCGTAGTCCTTTGGTCCAAGGACTAAACTTCTTCTAGACTACGACATATATATATATATAAAATATAAATATATTAAAAGAAAAATTTAGTTTGGTTAATGAATGAAACGTTAACCAATGAGTGTGTTCTTATGCTTACCAGTGCCGTTGTAGATCCAACTTCTATTTGCTAACAAAACAATATAGCCAAAAATGACGTTTTTCTCAATCAAAAGCTTACACAGACTTGAACTGCCAGTCTACATTGATGTTTTGTTACTTCCTGCTAAAATGTTTGGAAAAATGACTATTAGAAAGACAAGCTCAGTTAACTACTGTTCCTGCATTCTTGATGGTTTAAATGCAATCATTTAACATTATGGTAAGCGCGTGTAAATGAGTCTTGATACTTGGTGGTCCATTGTTTTAGCAGTAAAGAATGAAAAGCAAAATAAAATAATGTAGGTTTTTTATTATCAATTATTGCAGAATAACTATACATAAATATTAAGCTCGTATTCTAGCTCTTTTAGCTATAGTCACGTTTATTTTAACTATCAACTATAACTAATTCCTGGGATATTGTAATTGATTCATTGAATATTTTCAAATTTTTTAAAAGACTGCTGTCTTAGAGAATCTTTCTTAAAATATCTAAAATAAAAATTTTATCTTTTCTAAGAAACTCCATAACGAGGGAAGATTAATGTTAAACGTTTATTAAATAAGAAATTCCAATAGTAGTTTTAGTAGCATTAGTAGTAGTAGTATAGATCTGCTGCATTTTCAGGTCATAGCTCACACGGATATCAGACTTTGTTTACATTCTTGTGATTTTAAACAATTATATTTCACCAACTTAGCTTAGGTATTCCAAGTTTTTACTAAATATTGCATTTACATAGTTCAAAGTATAATGTAACACATGTTTATCATCACGTAATAATTAGTAGTTTAGTTTTAAACCTGCTCCTTTTTGAACTATCACATATTCCTTTAAATAGTGTTTTCTATAAACAGCAAAATTTGGGCAACCAATGAGAAAACGAGACATAGCATCCGAAACGTTGTAGTTGCAGATATACATTTGATTATAGTATTTAGCTTAACCTAGTTTTATGCTGCGTATGAAATGTGTCTAGTATATTTCTTATGAACTCCAACAGCGAATTAATGAATTGAGTTTTAACACAAGCAATTTAATTAACAATTTATAAGCTTCATATTTTGCTGTTGTGCAGTATAAAAATATCTAAAGTAATATATCAGCTCCTAGTACTTCACTATTGAAATTGCTTGCGAAATTACTAAAAACATCAAACAAATTAAATAAAACGCCTAGGTATATGTAATTTTAACAATTTCCTATCTTTTTTAGTTAACATTTATGTTTGTTCTTTTAGCGAATATCATTACTTTGGGTTTCTCGACGTTGACAGCTAGCCAGGGCCAGACACATTGCATTTAGGCAGCAATTTGTTTCCCCACAAATACCACAATTTTGATGTCATGGGGGATTTCTTTTGGTAAACCAAAATATTGTAATTATATATTTTAGAAAAGTGAAAATTTTTTTATTTACTTGATTCTAAACAGTGTAAAATTTGAGAGCAAATTGAACAAATTTTAACAATTAGGAACTAATGATGTTAGCAGACTTTCACTGATGTCATTAGCACTGTTGTAACAATAGTCTATAGAACAGGACGGTAAAGCTTGCGATTTCATAAAATCTAGAAAAAATTTAGTAACAAACGTTCTTGTTTTAAGTTGTTGTTTAATTTTGAGTTTAACGTCCGCCACTTTAAGTTCACGTTACGTTTTAAGTTTAAAAATTCTAAGTTGATATCTTACTTACAATTTTTTATCTGTGCCGATGTGTTTGCTTTGACTGGTTCAGTGATTTGCTGCAAATATTTTGCCCTAAAATTATTGGATCATTTGCAAAACAATCATTTTAAACTAAAAACTAAAAACAACACATACACATTGGTAACCATTTTTGTAACTGTAACTGTTTTTGTAATGGTACTGTATTTTAAAAAATATTACCTGGATTGCCACAATCAACTGTTCTGAGTTTGCATTTGTTTGGGCCAGCCTTTCCATTACAAGCGCCAGTTGGCGCACGTATGAAGTCTAGGAGAGTTCACATAATTTATTGTAATGATTAAAAATGGCATGGGTGAAAATTTAAAAATGTACCTTTAATAGTTTATGAAACCTTGTGTAGTTATTTCAAAGGTTGATAGCCTGTACAGATCAAATTATTATAAAGTATTAGGAATAATAATGAAGCACCTTCGTCACAAAAACATATTTTACACTTTCGAAAGAAACGCTCGCCAAGCTCGCCTTCTCCAGACTCCAACACAGTTGTCAGGAAGAGGAAGAAAAACGTAAGATAAATAATTTTTGTCATTTTTTCTTTGCCTGTAGTGCGCTAACTCACTTTTTGTACAGTTTTTGAAGTAAGTTTTATATAAATTCTTTGTGATGCCTCTGGACGCTAAATACCAAATGAACCGATGAGTCTTGTACATTGAAATAAAATGTTTCCCGCAGTTGATTGCTGGGAATGAACACTTGCCAGTGCCGATTAAAACATTGATGATGATTAAAAAACTTTTGACTAGTGGCTTCATTTATCATTTAATAGTCAAGATATTTAATAGAATGCAAATACAGTAAAAACGCTCACATAAAAGTTGAGTGCAGCTGTGCCTAGAGATTCGTTCGGGACGGGATACGTGAGGGAATACGGGACGAGATGCGAAAAGGGTTTTCTATCCCAGAAATCTCGGGACGGGACGACGGGTTCGGGTCGGGACCTACAACGTCCCGTCCCGAACAGTACAGATCGGAATATCCCGAGTATCGCCTCAAGCCGCCAATACTTGTTATTGTTACAATGCAAATGTAAGCTAAAACTAATGAAGAAATTATTTTATTTCACAGAGTACAAAATTCCACGTCGCAGGATAAAAATGGTCAAATTAATGAATTTTGAGCATTACACACATTGAAACTTAAGTTAACATGCAATGAGTACATGCTTAAATATATACACATAATAAGCAAGGGCCTTATAGCCTATATAAATAATGCCCTTATTTAATGGCAGCCCCAACAGCAAAATCGGGCGGTTTGAATTTGAAAAAGCTGCGTAAATTCTTATTTATAATACAACCAAAAATTCAAATTTTCGAATTTCCCGCCGAAACTTTAAATATTGTGTTAACTCAAGATTTCGACCGGTCACTCAATAAACTTAACACTACAATGATATATCATTGGAATGGTAACAATTAGGCAAAGGTAATGAGCATGGTGTGCACGCACGATCGTTATTAGTTTTTAAATGGTTTTGAAAAAACATAATTGCAAATTAAAAAAAGTTAACGGATGTTGTCGAGTGATATATCATTTGAAAGCTCTTCAAAAAAGCATTTTTTTTTGTTTTTTGATTGTGGCCCATACAACACATTTTAGGAGAAATTTAAAAATTAAAGGACCGTTATTTTGAAAACGTTTTGTTATTATGGAGGCGCAATCCGTTATTTGAATTCTACTAGTGATTACCTTTAGAATGATATATGGCTCGATGAAGTTGGTCTAGTATTGCAAAATTTTTAAAATTCGGGTAAATTATGTAGAAAGGTAGTAAGTAGTAATAATGCTGGAATTTCATAACTCATTGTTACTTTTTATTCGTATTTCACCGTATAGAATTGACAGAGCTTTATTAAACTTGATAGTGGGTTAACGAACTGTTTGAATAATAGTGTAAATTTTCGCAGGTGGCATTTGATTATGAACAGTCTCCAAACATTGCTTCTGGCATACGTGCACTTAAATTGAAGGCAGTCACGTAAATAGACAGTTCGGTTTTCGTGTAGTGTATAGTGTATTGTATAGTGTAGTGTATAGTTCGTAGGTGTATATGCGCTTTATGGATTTGACAATAAAACAATTACAATACAATTACAATTACGTATTATTATTATTTATTTCATCTAGTTGATATACGGCCACAGCCCTTACAACCTCTTCATGTTTCAATTACAATTCACAAATAATGCTATAATACAATTACGTATTAAAACTAATTTAAAAATAATTTATAAACTATTCTAGCGCTTGAATTAGACATTTGTGATTGTCTTATCAACTACAAAATTAGGATAAAAAACAAGCTTTTTATTATTAGAATCGTAGCTATTTTCTCATTTGAATGGACTCTTGGGCTTGTTTCGAAAAGCTCGGAACAGGACGGAACGGGAATGGACAAGCTGTGTCGGGACGGGACGGGACTTGATGAGGTTCGTCTCGTCCCGAATCCCGAATCCCGAAAATCTCGTCCCGAACGAAACACTAGCTGTGCCCCTCATTTGAGAATTACAATAATTATGCACATAATTTGAACAAGTCTTGTAAATATGTACTTTTGGGTATTGCATAAATACTTAAACAATATAAATATATACAATACAATTCAGGAGACTGGGAATAAAGATGATACTGTTATTAACGTTTAGCACATGTGAAAGTGCAAGTGTGCATCTAACAAGGGAATGCCGCCGCATGTACTCTCTCGATTTTATAAACAATACCTATACTAGATTTGGTTATGGTTACTTCAGATCCAAAGTAACTCGACTGCAATTTGCTCCCAATCACGCGCCAAAGTTCAAAAAAATCGATTTTTTGCAACTTTGCAATCCTGTAGCTCCTACAATTTTGGTCGGATTTTCAAAAAATGTGTAGTTTTGTGATCTCTGGAACATTATCCAAAAAGTTAAATAAAATTTGAAAAATGTTCATTTTTTTTTATAAAATTAGGGTCTTTTGAGTGCCTTCAAAAAAATTGGTTTTCAAAAAAATTTCGAAAAAAAGTAAAAAAATTTTGAAATTATAAAAGTTCTAATTTTTATTTCAAGACAATGTCCTAGAGATCACAAAACTTCAATTTTTTTGAAAATCGGACGAACCTTGTAAAAGCTACAGGATTGCAAAGTTGCAAAAAATCGATTTTTTTGAACTTTGGCGCGTGATTGTGAGCGAACGGCGCAAAATGCAGTCGAGTTACTTTGGATCTGTAGTAACCAAGTGCAACCAAATTTAGTATGGGTATTGTTTTTAAAATCGAGAGAGTACATGCGGCGGCATTCCCTTGTAAGTCCAGATCAACATTTCTGCTTTGTTGCAGAATTGCATACCCAGTTTTTCTTTTTTCTATAGCGCAGCTGCTTTTAGCTTCGACCATTCAGTGTGCAGTTCTTCTCGTGAACACTAAGTTTTCACTAAATGTATATTTTTCTCATCAAAAATGAGTTCTTAAACAACTTTCCACATTTTTTAAAAACATAAATTTTTCAATTCGCATTTTGATGTATAAAGAAAATAAAGTGATATTATTAAGTTTTCTAATTACTTGCTTAATATGTGACACAATACATGCTCCAGGGACAAACGTATACTCTAAGCTATGGTAAATAAAATTATGTAATTAAATACTTTATTGCGACAGTTTAAAACTGTCTAACCCCCAATTTACTTTGCAGAATGATGTAGAATAAGAATAGTTGCAATATTTAAAAAACTTTGAGTGTTTATACAATATCTAGTACGCAATTACGTAGCATAGCCTATATGGGCATCCCCAAAGTAACAAAATCTAAGAAATATTTATACTTCCCACCATATTCTCTCAACTACCACACTATGTCCCACAATCTGATCCTAATAATTTTATTTACAAATATCATTGCAAAAGGTTTTAAGTTTCCTATCAAATAATAGCAATTTCACAGTAACGAAAAAAATGTTTTTAAATTATTTTGTGCAATTACAATTGAGGCGAACAATACACATACATACGACATTCAAACATGTGAACTAACAATATGAATCTTTAATTTTCTAACAGTACACGGAGCAACAATATACTCGGAAGTAGCTGAAGGCATGTGCCAACAATATGCTCACTTTTTAACTACAAGAGCTTTAACATTACGGCTGGAAAGATATCAACATCCTCCAGTTCTTCTCCAGTTTTGGTTTAAATGGAAATCATGTGGTATTTAAATAACATTTTTTAGCAATAAGCTCCGTACATTTACATGCAAGGGTACGAGGCGAAACGTAAGATTTAGATCTCAAAAATAAAAATATTAAACAATCATAGTTACTTTTCATTTCAGTAATACAGGTCCACAGTATAAGTCGAGTGCATTATACTTTGCTCGGTCAAAAATGTGTGGTCCGCCGAAGTTTAAAAATGTTCAAATTTGAAATCTTGACCACCGTTTGACTTGAAAAACTGCAATTAGTTCTGGTTCTGCCCCAACTTTGACCAAGTTAAATGTGTTTCTAATCCTGAGACAATTTACTAAAAATTAATTTTCAAAATTTGTATTTATTTCTCCAGTCCCTATTTTCTTAGGGCACAACTTTTAAAACTTTTCTTTTTTTAAATTATTTTCCTGTTTTTTAAAATAATTTATTTACGATTTGGAAAGCAGCCTCAGAATCAAAAACCTCAAATTTTATCAAAATCGAAAATAAATTACATGCTTTAAGGCAGCAAAGTTTCAAAATTTAAATTTTTTTAAACTTTAGTTGGCCACTGACCAAACAGCTGGAACAACGCGGAAAATGCAATTGAGTTATTATTTATCTGTACTTGGGATCGTTCATAGATCGAACGTCCTCAGTAAAGTCAGTGGGCTTAGTCAGGTACGTAATGTAAAAGTCATTCCAAGAGGGTGAGATTGTCCTGAAAGTGTGATAATTTACACGACGTCATTTATGGACCGACCAGTATTATAAAATTAGCCTGATTTGGGGGATAGTTCGGTAAGTCTTGCCCAGGCCGGGAAGTCCTGCCCCAAACGGGAAGTCCTGCCCCAAACGGTAAGTCATGCCCCAAACGGTAAGTCATGCCCCAAACGGGAAGTCATGCCCCAAACGGTAAGTCATGCCCCAAACGGGAAGTCACTCCCGTTTCAAACATTTTAGTTTTTTAAATTAGTGGGATGGGGAAGCCCCCTAGACGCCCCAAATCTCAAAATGAAGAAGAAAAATGCAGAATCAACAAAATTATACTTTGTCCTGAATATTTTATTTCAGTTACTGTTTGATATTATTAAGCTGCAAAACTGTATGCTGTAATAATTTAACCGAATTAACACTGACCCAGGCTCCTAAAGCTGCCTGAAAACGGATAGGTTATATTTTTCCCTCCCGCCTGCGGCGGCAGTCAGTTTTCCTACCCCACTACTGTTTTGAAAATTTTGCAATACTGGACCAATTTCATCGAGCCATATATCATTCGAAAGGTAATCACTAGTAGAATTCAAATAACGGAATGCGCCTCCATTACAACAAAGTTTTCAAAATAACGGTCCTTTAATTTTTAAATTTCGCCTAAAATGTGTTGTATGGGCTACAATACAAAAAAAACAAAAACTAATGTGTGCTTATTTTTGAAGATCTTTCAAATGATATATCACTCGACAAAATCCACTAACTTTTAAAATTTGCAATTATGTTATTTTGCAAATCATTTAAAAACTAATAACGATCGTGCTTGCACACCATGTTTATTACCTTTGCCTAATTGTTACTATTTCAATGATACATCATTTTAGTGTAAGTGTATTGAGTGACCGGTCGAAATCTTGAGTTAACACAATATTTAAAGTTTTGGCGGGAAATTCAAAAATTTGAATTTTTGGTTGTATTGCAAAAATTGATTATAAATAAGAATTTACGAAGCTCTTTCAAATTCAAACCGCTCTATTTTGCTGTTAGGGCTGCCGTTAAACAAGGGCTTTAGCCCTTGTTTTATGTACATACATAATTTGAACAAGTCTTGTAGATATGTACTTTTGGGTATTGTAGAAATACTTAAACATTATTGGAAAAGTGTTTCAATTATATTCTGTTATTTGTTTCTTTAATTAAAAACAATTGAGCAGACTGGTAATAAAGATGATGCTGTTATTAACTTTGAACACATGTGAAAGTGCAAGTGTGCATCCAAGTCCAGATCAACATTTCTGCTTTGTAATCAAACCCAAAGTTGCATTCCCAGTTTTTCTTTTTTCTATAGCGCAGCTGCTTTAGCTTCGACCATTCAGTGTGCAGTTCTTCTCTTGAACACTAAATTTTCACTAAATGTATATTTTTCTCATCAAAAATGAGTTCTCAAACAACTTTCCACATTTTTTAAAAACATGTTTTAAATTGCATTTTGATGTATGACGAAAATAAAGTGATATTATTCAGTTTTTCTAATTACTTGCTTAATATGTGACACAATAAAGAATGCTCCAGGGACAAACGTGTACTTTAAGCTATGGTAAATGTGAAACCGTGTCACACGTTGACTAATCTAAATTAATTTTATGGTGCCAAGTGTTTCGAAAGCCGACGGGGCAGTTTATGAAGCACGATCTTGAATGTTATTAAGTTAAAAATAATGACGGCACTAAACAACAATAATGTTATTTTCAATGTTAGTATTGAATTGCATGCTTTTATTGATGGAACACAGATTTAATGTTTTCGGCTTGTAGCCCTCCGGTCACTAGGATCACGATGTAATTGTCACATAAATTTTTAATAGATTGTGGTATGTACCACTATCTATTGTGACTGCCACTTTGACACCAGAAAACAGTAGTCCATCCAAGGTACTTGGAATTAATTCTGGCTTGTGGTTAATTAACAAATGGCTCTTAGTAACTACTTACAGTACAGTAAATTCCTGCAGCACTTCCTGTAATTAGGCAACTTGTGTGTTTCATGAGGAAACCGTTAAAAAGTAAGCCAAGCACGAGGTGGTATGACTACTACTTCATTGTGATAGGCTAGTGTGAATGCGGGAATTCCAAGACATGTCACATGTAGTACTAATTAATGCAGATTATTTGTATTGAGTGGCATGTCAAAATGTACTCACTGAGTTAGCACGGGTGAGCATGATCACAACACACAGAAGCGAGTACAGAGTGGGGTACTGAGTGAAACCATTACGTACCATACAACATCTTTATACGCTTGTCTAAAAAGTAATTTCAAGATTTTTAAAAATTCGAAAAAGTTTAAAAAATCTTTATTTCTGAAGCCCAGAGTTAGAACTAATTTTTTCGAAAAAAATTAAAATTTTCGATTTTAATGAAGCATTTTGTTTGGAAATTTCCTGGTCCGGCAGTCGGACCAGACCATAAAATCAGGACCAGACAAGACCGTTTTGATCACTACAGACTTAGTATTTTTGAATTTCAGAGAAAATAAATTTTTCAATGCTTTTTTGAGACGTCAAGCAAAGTAAAAAGTTGTGCATGATTTAAAAAGTAAGTCATAATAAAAAAAAATATTAAAAGTTGCAAATTAAGTCTTTTTTTCTACTGAAAAGTTTTGGAATATTTACTGAACTTCCAAAGATGGCTTTTATATCGGCTCATATCAATGTGGAGATACTACTCTATTTCTTAAAAATGAACCCGCATCTACTGGAAGTAACAAAATAAAAGGACCTATCTGTTAAACGCAATAATGTGGTGTTAAGTTAAATGGCTTGATCGAAGCAACATTCTAATTATTAGTAAATTTTGGTACCGCCATATTGTTTGGCCCCTCGTTTCTTGGCCCCACATCAATTGGCTACAAGAAATTAATGTTATCATATAAAATACAATATTGCACACCTGTTTTACCCTGGCTACAGCAGCACCTTTTTCCATGTAGTTAAAAATAATTATCTTTCTGCACATTCAAAAATATTATCTAGAAAATAATTTTTAGACCATTTATTATTATGACCCAAAATTATTTTCTGTACATTTTTGAATGAATAATTTAGTGAAACTACGAGCCATAAAGACAGCGCTTTATTTTTAAGGCGTCATGCTTAAAATATTGAAATCTTCGAGTTGATAAAAAAAACGTTGATATTTTAGTCTTTGTCCATTCAAAAGAATTTGTAATTAGTTACTCATTTAAAAAATTCCTGTTCGTTTCAGCTAGGGACGACCAAGTGAATTAAAGTACGTGATATTGTCATACGAAAACTGTTTTAATTCATGTAGTTTGACTAAACACTGAGATTCTTCTGAGATCATCTCTTCTTAAATACTTTCGATAATTTTAAAATTTCTAACCCAACCCAACATAGTTCTTTTTTTTCTTTTTTTTTTAGATTTCAATAAGTATTATTTTGTTTCCTAATTGTAATTTTGTTGACATGTCGATGAGTGAGGGCGGGACGAATGAAAGACGTTGTTGTGGATGCTGTTGTTCTGCTTCCAAAAATAATTCAAAACTAAGCACAGGATCAGAAGACAAATCTTTGGAATTTGAACCTGAAGATGAAGAGCTCCATCGACTCACTTTCCCACTCGAAGAGCAACTCACACAAAAACATATTGTAATTTAGTAATTAGTTAGATTTTTAAATATTTTCCCTCCAAAAATAAAATTACAGTCATGTGACACTGGAAATATTTAAAAGTGTAGTGTTTTATTTGTAAATAAATAATTATTATATGGTCACAGGAAATTTCAAATTTTGTATGGAAAACAATTCTTGTCAAAGTTGTTCAGTTTCTTTTGTCTTTTTTATATGTCATTCTCATGTACAGGTAATCGGTTTTTTTCTGAATTTTCAAAATACATTTACGTTAGGTATCGTCCATAAATGATGTTATTTGTTCTGCAGATTACATAATGCGTTTTCAAATGTATCTATGGTATGGATAACTTTCCCAGGGTAATTAGTTTTACACAATTTTTGCAATATATATTTACAACTTTTCAATTGATTTAAATATTTACTTTCGTTGTTTTTTCTGGTTTAAATTAAACATTTATTGTTGTTAGATAATCAATTAACTGAGCACACGTGTACAATAAATTGCAGCTTGTTTCTCCTGGCTATGTCAGTACTTGCTCGGGTTATAAAAAATCCACCACATTTTTCCATCACCCTCCTTTCCCTTTTGATCTCGGTAAAAGAAAAAAATAGTAATTAATAATATTATGAAATAAATTTGTTTTTGAAAAATATTTGGAATAAAGATTTTGAAGCTGTAAGTATAAATTCGCCCCATAGATAATAATGCCTTCTTTTTTGCTTGAATATAGTGTCTTTCCGTAACGTTCATATTTGGAACCGCCTTCCACACACTGGGCTACTACAGTATTTGTTTTCCTGTCTCCTTTTTATTCATGAACGTCACATACCTTATCATGCTCCTCGCCTTCTATTACAAATGCGTACGTTTTTATTTCAATGTAATATTTCTGTATGTCTTCCAAGTTTTACAGGAAAACATTTTTTTATAGTAACAAAAAAACCGGCATGTATCATGTAATATAGTTTATTTTGCAGTTAAGGAAACAATTTCAAATAGCACATTTTTAGTAGTTTTAAAAAGTGCAAATAGCGGTTTTTATATTTTTAAAATAGTACAAACATAGTGTGCTGTGCAGTTTCGAAAAAGAACAAATACAAATGGGGTATGTTGAAGTTTCGAAAAATTACGAATACGGTATTTTGCAGTTTCACAAAAGCTCAAATAGCGTGTAATGCTGTTTCAAAAACGTACAAATGGCGTTTAATGCAGTTTCAAAAAAGTGCAAATAGCGTTTAATGCAGTTTCAAAAACGTATAAATAGCGTTTAATGCAGTTTCAAAAGCGTATAAATAGCATTTAATGCAGTTTCAAAAACGTATAAATAGCGTTTAATCCAGTTTCAAAAACGTATAAATAGCGTTTAATGCAGTTTCAAAAACGTATAAATAGCGTTTAATGCAGTTTCAAAAAAGTGCAAATAGTGTTTAATGCAGTTTCGAAAATGCACAATTAGCGTATTATGCTGTTTCAAAAACGTTCAAATATCGTCCCAATATGTTTAAGTTGAGGATCGTCCATGAATGATGTCATCAATATGGTCAATGGGTCTAGTCATAGGTATTCACGACACATGCTATGTTAAAGATATCCGTTTACGCAATGTTAAATTAATGACATGAGGGTGAATGGGTCTTAAAAGAGTTATAATTTTGGCGACATCACGTATGGATCATCCCTATGTTCTTTGAAGCAGCAAAGATAATAACCGAACTCAACTTACGATTTAGATAACAATGCAGGCGTCATACAGAAAATATCATCTTATCCCATTGTCGATTATTTGGTTTCAAAACATGTGTCTCCTCGGATGCCTCCTCTTCCTCCCGTTAGAACCGAAGGAATATGGTTTCACGGGTCGAGTGGACATGACCTGCATCATCTGTCTCCCGACAATCTTCTGGTCATCTACCTTCACCTGGGTTAGATATTCAGTCTCACTTTTAAAACTTTACCAAATAATTGTATTTAAAAGAAAAAAATACAGAAAAACTTCCCAGATTTTTAATAAGGCATTCATATAGGTGTGCGTTTAATAAGGGTTAATTAGTCGTTTAAATAGCTTCTTTAAATGAAATAATTTGGGATAATTTGGATTTTCGATGTTGATTCCTACGCAGTTGTCAATGAAGCAGATTCGGGATATAACGGACGAACAATGGTTCTACGTGGTTTATGACCCCGAATACCATGATCACCTGTATGCGGCGCTCTACATGGTCTAGTCCATAATTAACTGTACTTATATGTAACTTCATTACATATGTTCACTATTACATACTAGTATGTGTTTTTCCAATACAATCTTAATCTTGTATGGCAATACTTTTTCCGTCGAAACCGAAACTGAATACGTTCATTCTCTATTGTATATACCTACATGTGTATTATTTTAAAATATTTAATTGCATCAAATTCGCGCTCAAAAAAAAAAAGCCCGCGAGATTTACAGTGTGAGGTGTCATAAATATTCAAGCTGAGGTGATAATATTGTGACAGCTTCTATTTAGTTAGCATTATAGTTACTGTCAAAATCGGTATTCTGTGTACCGAGTAAATCTGTTAACTTTTACAGTTAGCCCTGTTAACTCAATTAATATGGTAATATTGTTAAAACCCTAATGCCTAATGTTATTCCTGTTGATAATTCTAATAGATGTAACAACAAATGGATGGCATAAATAGAGTGTATATTGTTACACGATTTTATAAATATCGTAGTAATTGAAGACTCAAAATGGCCCATATCCATTTTTTAACCAGAAACTAAGTGTACTATCTTAAGGAATGAAATATTACGATACTAAATGAATGTAAATAGAACATTTTTCACTTTCAAAAACATGTAAATATATGACACTTTACACTTTTGAAAAACATTTTGCGTTTCTGGAAAACATGGAAATAAAACATTTTGCGTTTCTGGAAAACATGGAAATAAAACATTTTGCCCTTTTGAAAAAAACATGGAAATAAAACATTTTGCACGTTTGAAAAACATGAAAATAAAACATTTTGCACTTTTGAAAAACATGAAAATAAAACATTTTGCACTTTTGAAAAACATACAAATAAAACATTTTGCACTTTTGAAAAACATACAAATAAACATTTTGCACTTTTGAAAAACATGCAAATAAAACATTTTGCACTTTTGAAAAACATGCAAATAAAACATTTTGCACTTTGGAAAAAAATGGAAATAAAATATTTTGCACTTTTGAAAAACATGCAAATAAAACATTTTGCACTTTTGAAAAACATGCAAATAAAACATTTTGCACTTTTGGAAAACATGGAAATAAAATATTTTGCACTTTTGGAAAACATGCAAATAAAACATTTTGCACTTTGGAAAAACGCATAGTTAACATTTTACGCAAATCTATCTCATTTTAGTGTTTCATTTTGACATGGATTTAATTTTAATCCTACAAGAATGTTTTCTAGAACATATTACTTGTCAAAAAACATCCAAATAAAACACTTTGCACATTTCAAGAACACGTATCTAGAACATTTTTCACTTTTAAAAATTCGCAGTTAACATTTTACGCACATGTGTATCTCATTTAGTGTTTTTTGACATAGGTCATTTTAATTCTAGCTTAGATTCCAGAGAATTATACGGCATTTTGATTCTTCGCTCACGACATGTAGAGGTGATATGATGGTACCAGTACAACTTAAAAACAAGGATTGCACTATAACGCTTCAAAATAAGCGGTTTTAAATTTAAAATTAACTAGGATCAAAGCCAGCAAAGTTACTCCAACTAACCAACTTTTCATCTATTTTATTCGCTAAAATTGCAATTGAACGTAACAGTTGAGGGCGCGCGTGTTTAATTTTAACAAAGAATTATTTTTTAAGATAGCGGTTAATGCTATAAATAAATCATGTAATAAAATGTAATACGCAATGCTTAAACTGGTCCATAATAATTTTATGTGTAATCTAACTCCAGCTATATTTTACATTCTAATAATTTTAATAAACTCTTTGCAAATTAATTTTCACTATTTCCACGACTTGTCTACCCAGACGACAACAACGACCACAATGAAGCATGCTTTAGGACGCCTAATTTACTTTTAGCAATCAATAATTCACCTAATTGACCATTTTACACATGAGCCCATGTTATTACATAACCATACAAATAACCACAGGAAGCTCGTTACCGAAATAATAAAATTTATAAGAGACACTATCGGTATCGCTATCGGCCACATCCGTTGGTGATTCTAGCATTAATCCCTATGATACTTAATGAACTTTGCAGAATGAACAAATAGTTCTGGAATAAGTTCATCATAACTGATTACTATACAAAAGTAGCATTGTAATTTCCAGACTTCGACTGGCAGTATCCCCCTTAAAAAATCACATACAATTTTTGTGGTAAATTACCTGCATAAATTAAGGCAGGGCCGGACGAAGGAATTGCTTTTAGGCAGCAATTTGTTTCCATACAAAAACCACTATTTTGATTTTATTGATGGTTTTCTTTAGTAAAGCAAAATTTTGTATTTACATGTTTTTGAAATGTTTAAAATTTTCAATTTAATTGATTCTAAAAAGTGCAAAATATTCTATTTACATGTTTGAAAAAAAGTGGAAAATGTTATATTTCCATGTTTTTGAAATGTGCGAAAATATTTATTTGCATGTTTTTAAAAAGCGTAAAATGTTCCACTTACATGTTTTTGAAGTGTAAAATGTTCCATTTACATGTTATTTGAAAATTTAGCCAGCGAGGGCTGCCTTTGCTGGCCTTATTATCTGGACCTGAATTGCGGTACCGATTACCGATGTTGATTCGACGATATATTAAAACGACTTCAAAATTGATACTGCTAAAAAACTTACGTTAAATAATACACTATTATTTCTTCATTATTGCTCACAAAAAAAACAGGTATATTAATTACTATAATAATACGCAAAGTACTTAAAATAAATAACTAAATTGTAATAATGTTAATGTTAAATGTAATCCGGGGGGATGCGAAATTAAAATAGTCATCCATGAAAGAGGGGGCCATCTCCCAGCGTGAGAGCCAACTGGCGCTTAGTGGGAACGTGGAAAGAAGATGAGAGATGGGGACTTGGTGGCAGTTGCCGTTTATTTTTTACTCTTTTTATAAAGGGACTCTGTGCGTTGCATTCAATGCGGACTTGATTTTGTAGTGCAATTAAAATCGTCCACAAATAACGTCATTAAAAATCCACATTTTTACGGCCCCCATTCATCAGCTTAACCATGGTTATATTTAATGTGGGATGTCATCAGTAGCCAACTAGACCCATTGACCCTACCAATGACGTCATTTGTGAACGATCCCTTTGTGTGTGCGAGTCTGTTTTGGAGCTGCAGCAGCTGCAGTTCCCTTGTTGGTTTGGTCGGAGGAACGGAGAGGCCCAGACGAGACGAGACCAGAACCAGTGAGACCAGACAAAGTCGATGAGACAGAAAGACATAAAAATACATTGGAGATTTTAAGTGGACAACTTTCCGTCTCCTCGCTCCCAGTCTACAGTATTCCGAAGTAGAAGCCGGTGCCGATGCCGATGCGATGCCGAATAATAAAGTCTAGGGTAGGGAACGGGAACGGGAACGGAGAGGAAGCAGCCTTATAAAGGCAACTCACAGAAACTCAGAACAGAACCAAAACTCGACTCAAACCAACGAACGAACCAACGTCTGCTCATCATGGGAAAAAGGCACCACGGCGAAGCACACATTTTTTCCCAGTAGCCCTCATTACACAATCTCACAAAGGTCGGCATCGACATTCCTTCAAGCCTGCGTTCGGCGTTCCCTCCAACACAGCCCAAGTATGGACATAATATGTAAAAATATGAGCTCCAATCCTATTTCTTCAATAATGCTAAAAATCAAATCTTCAACAAAGAATCGAAATGGCATAAAACCCAATTTCGTGGTTTCAAAATGACCAATGTCCAATTTATTCTAGATTCAAAATGGCCTAAATAAAATATTTGAGTTAGTATCAATATAATTGTATTACTTTCATTCTATGAAGTAAACACCAAATCACAAATTAGATACTTTTAATTTTTTGGATAATGACTCTTTTGTTTCTAGAATATATTGGATTAAGATCATTTTGACTTTAGCTGAAAATGGAAAACATGGGTCATTTTGTTTCTTCACTGACGATATGAGTTATAAATATAATATTTTATATTCGAATCTTGAGTGTGAAATAAGTACAGAATTTAGAACTGAACTTACTCTAACTTTTAATTCAGGCAATTTAGCCACACCTTAATTCGTAATTCCTGTAATTTCAATTTGAACTGACTTAATTTTGTTGTAAGATATTTCATTTTGCCTTCTCAAATGTTATCCTTTAAAATGAATATTTTTACTGGCCTGGGACCGGAGTGGTGCCGTAATATTGTAAATTGTAATTGTAATTGTATTTTTATAAAATTACATTTACAATTGGAATTGTAATTGTAACAATATCAAATTTATTTTCTGCAGTGTGTTCTGAGCCTTTGTTTTACGCTAAAATCGTGTATCTACATGATAGTTATCATGGTAAATATCAAGTCAGTAATTTAATCCTAATTAGGGGTCTAATTAAGGTTCCAAAAGTATGAATTGTAATTGTATATTGTAATTGTATTGTAGTTTACAATTACAACTTACAATGCAATATTAATTTACAATACAATACAATATTTTTCTTACAATAGTTTTACAATATTACGGCACTAGACTGGAGCCGACTCAATTTACCAGTTCATGCCAAATAATATTATTTAATCTGTACTTGTAGTATGGTTTTTTCCGTGCATATTGTCTATCTATCGGTCAAACTCAGGATAGGACTTTGTTCACACATAGGCAGCTTGCCTAAGTTGTGTAATAAGGCTATTAATTAAAACCAACAAATTAAGGGCTCAGTTGAAGCTCAGTGGAAGCCAGGACCGGAACTGGACCGGTCCGACCCCTGAAGCTTGTTTTAGTTGTGTTGTAAGACTTATTTAAAATCAGCAAATTATAAACCGTTCCAGTTCACTGCCATAATAATATTACCTATGTAATTTGTACTTGGGGTTTGGTTTGTCCGTGGCAATTGTCTATAACCTAGAAATTAGTGTAATTAAGCTGTGTCTATAGCAAAAAAATAAATAACTTGCTGATTATGTGTAAAAAAACTGCCAAGGTATGGCAAATGCAAAGGCTGTTCCAGCCCAGTGGAAGGCAGGGCCGGAACTGGACCGGTCCGACCCCTAACTAAAAAAGCAGTTATTTTGCTAGGCAGCTTCTGAGGAATGTTGCGGGTGGCCCATGTTTGACAGGATTTGTTCTCGTTCGTGAGGCAAGTCTGGGAAGTTGAAACTGTTTGGGGATTTTTAGTGTGTAAGCGACGCCTTGGCTGTTGGCACAAGAAGAGAGAATTGTTCTCGTTTCCTCTCACACAACCAACAAAACCTTAAACCTTCGTTTTGGTATTGGTTTCTCTCATTCTCCTTCACATTACATTGCATTACATTTTATACATTACATTTCCAGTCGTCGTCAGTCATCAGTCAATCGTCACCGTCGACCGTCTTTTCGTCTCTTTTTTTCCCCCTCCACAGACAGACCACCACTCACTCACTCATGTTTAAGACTCCGCTCAGTGAACACTTCTCTTAAACGAGTCACGTCCAAGACGAAGAAGTGATCACCTACCAAGAACTCACTTGGTTTTTCAAAAAATTAAAACTACCTTTTACCTAGTTACAATTTTGAAAACCAACCTTCCACTTCCAACTTCTCTCAGAGTTTTCTCGAAACAAATCCCCCAACAATATAATTTACCCTCCATGGACACTCTTCCCAGTGTTTCGAATTACACAATCAATTCGAGTTCGACATCGACTTTGTTGACTTGGTGCATAATTTCAACAACTACTCAGCAAAGCCGAAATATTTTTTCCAAGAACTTTTCAAAAGCTGTGCAACAATTCTGTATCTGTTCATCTTCTCCAACAATATTCTTTCAAAAAAGCCAGTCACAAATGTAGTTGATTGGATTCCTTCTACACATTCAAAATTCAAACTAACTGTTTTGTTTCATCAAGTTGCAAAATTTTGAATTTCTGTCCGTAGTAAAAGAATGTGGAGCGTCACCGTGACTGTGCTAAGCCAGAATCAGAATTATTAGTTGTGGAATTTGAAGTACAGATTCAGTTCGTTGAGTAGTTATTATTATCTTCTTCCAAAACTTTTTCAAACGGTGCGTATCAATTATTAATTATTATCTAATATAGAAAATAGTTACACAGTCATTCGTGTTTTTTGGTGTGTGTCAGTGTTTGTGTGATCCAACGAACGTCCGTCGTCTCCTGCCTACCTGTCTCTTCGCTGCATCTCACTACTTACAAAAAAGTGTTTCGGTTTTTTTTATAAATTCATATTTGTTTAATCGAATTTGAAATAAATTCATATGAATAATCGGACGTTTACCGATTTTCAATAGCGAAATCGAGCATTAGTTGATTTGGAAGTCGATGAAAAAGATATTCAGTACAATATCGGAATTATCAGCAAACAATTTTTGAATTAAATAAATTGGAACTGTCAAAGGGAACGGAAGCAAGTGAGCTGACTAATAAAGGAAACTAACAACTAACGAGTCCATCACAAATCGCTCTCCTTTCGTCGTCCTTAATTCAATTAAATGTTTTAGAATTTAATTAATTGTCTCGTTTATCGTCAGTCAGTCAGTTCTTCCGTTTTCCGTTGTGGAAAACACATGAAACCAAACAAAGGAAGATTTATTTTTGTTTTTTCGTTGTTACAAAAGAAGCAGAAACGAAGCATTTATTTATACTCTGTGACTCCACTTGCAACTGACAACTTCCACTGAAAAAGAAAACATCTACAACAAAAACTGTATTCAACTTTTTTTTGTGAAATTTTGAATATATTAGCTATCAAAATTTTGACGGTTGATGTTGAGTAAAAGAAATTTATGGACTCAATCTACTGTGCCTAGAAGAAAAAAGTTATGTGAAGCAAACTTTTTGATTTTAATTTGATGCTCAACAATTAATTTGAAATTGAACAACTTACTAACGAGCAAACCAATCAACGATTCGTCTTTTACAAATTTTTAAATATCAACTATGATGATATGATTATATAAAATTATTAGCTTGCATTCAAAAAAACGAAATCTGCCTATTATTCATGAGTTGTACATGGAAGTAAATGTTTTGAGCGTAACAACTCGAAGAAACCGAAAAGAATTAAGCAACATCATTTTCCACATCGAATTCAGTTTTGAATTTCGCGATCAACATCCGCAATATCAGTCAATAGAAGGAGAAAATTAAATTGATTCAAGATCCAGTTTCTTTCATTTCATTAAGGAATCCAAAAATCGCTAGAGAAAATTTTTGTGATACAAACTTATTAAGCAAAAATAATCGAAATTTTACAATCTACTGCGATATCCATAATATAAATCAGTTTAACTTCCTCATGCGTTCTTCGTTCGTTGATGTGGAGAGAGATTTATTATTTCATCAGCTACAACAACTTCAACAACAACAACAGTCAACGGAGTATCTCACATCTTTATCATTTACTGTGATTAATTATTGATTACTACAGTCAACATTGTGTTCCTTCCCGTCGTCAGTCGTTCATCCTTTACACTTACGTTTTGTTTCGTCGAAAATATCGCATCGCAGTCATTTATTCACGGAAATTTCATTGGAATTTTCACTCAGTCCGATTTTAAAATAAGGAATTATTTTGAGTGATAAAACCAATAAGGAAAAAAAGGAATGAATCAATGCATAAGTAATACTGCTGACTAACCAAAACCAGAACCAGTGAGCACTCGTTCTTCTCCTCCCTACAACCTCTGTGCTTACTCATCGCTAATTACTTGCAAAAAGAAAGAAGAAGAAATTCAAAAATTATTCCATCTCATCCATCAAAATCGGTTCATCGAGGAATTCTGATTGATCGAAAATCCCTGAAAATTTGTCCATTTCACCAAAAAATTACATCTACCTCAACTTCAACTTCAAAAATCGATTCCCTTAGTCAATGTTCTTTTACATGATTACATATTAACCAAGGAATTCTCCAAAATCATCAACATCCAACATCGAAATATTTCTATTACACATTTATTATTACCAAGAGATCCAAGAGTTGGATCCTTCTTTGCTAAATTCAGTGTTCATCATTCATGAAAGTTGGAAGATATTAACTAAAAGAAACTAACTTAAGAACGGGAACAAGACGGAAACAACGTCATCGATAAAGGAACAAACAACCAATTAATGTCTAGGTAAGTTGTCGATCACTTGCATTATCAAAATTCTAGCCGTAAGTTTGATTAGTTTGGTTAATTTCATCATTGAATTCATATTAATCGTAATAAATTATTACGTCTTAGGATGTGTGGGATGATTTCGTTAACTATTAAATAGTAATCAGTATTTACTAAATTTAACATTATGAAATCACTCTTGTCCGTTCGCCGTTCGTCGGCAGTATCCAGATCAAGATCAACGTGATCCTTTGTTACCCTGGTGTATTGTGTTAGGGATCCTCCACAAATAAAGTCGTCAAAAAATCCCAAATTTTGGGACCCTACGACCCCGCTGCCGGCTGTCATCAGCTTAACGATTGATTAAGTAAATGGCTATTTTTAGCATGGGATGTCCCATTGACGCTACCAATGACGTCATTTGTGGATGATCCCTTAATCATATCTGTATTATTACAGTGAGTGAGAGATATTTTATTAAAGACAGGCACAGCTGGTCTGGTCTGGATATGATCTGTCGGTGGTGGTGGTGGTATATTGGTATAGGAGTTGGCACGTTGAGTTGAGGAGCAGTCTCCCAATTGGTCACTGAATAAATACTAAATTGCTAAATAAATACAGCTGATGAACATCATGTCAAGATAATTGCGGATTTTGTTTTCTGAGCCTCAGCTCTGTGTTTCGATGATCATTGTGACTGTATGTGACGAGAGCGTGTGAAGTGATGATAAGGACGTGTGTCCTCATCCCCGGGATGTGTAATGTAACCACACACAATTTCAGAGACAAAAGTCGTTGTCGATGTGGATGTCAACGTCGACTTCGTGTATTTAATATTTTATTATTACTAATAATATCTTATCAATCTTCTTCTTCTTCAATTGTTGAACTTTCCTCAACAACATTTCAAAGTCAACTTGAAAATTTTCCTTCCTTCAAACGAGCATCATACATAGTCAGTCCAGGCAGATCACATGGTCTCGCAGTTGATGTTGAGAATAACGTGTACTGCACTGCTACTTGGAATTATTATTATTGGAAGTTAAATTATCATTAATCCTTATCACCGACACCGACCTCTGAGCAATTAGCTGTGGTTCTGCTTCTGGTTCTGGTTCTGGTACTGGTCGTCATCCTCCACGTCTATATCTACGTTAAAATAAGTTAGTTAATTCTCCTCAAGTGTGTCTATTTCCAGTTATTTTTGGCATCTTATCTTAAATTGTAAGTTATTTCCAGTTTCAGTCTTCAGTCTTTTTTGACTTGTTCCACATGAGTTCCACTCATTCTGAATTTTAATTTTCCAATTTCCAATATCCCCCTAAATTACTTGTTATTCTCATCAATCAAAAATCACTAACAATTTTAGGTTTAACTACGCAATTGGCTTTTTTAACAGACAGGGGCGGATCTAGAAATATTTTATGCGGTGGGGGGTAATACATACATAAGTTGAGTGAAGAATCATAATGGACTATTTGCAATTTAAGTAAGAATTGAAATGAGCTTTGTCTTAGAAAAACGCTAACTTAAACGAGAAAGATGCGTTAAGTGTTAATTATGAGTTTGTGAAAATTGGGAAATATTCCATTTACATGTTTTGGAAAAGTGCAAAATGTTCCTTTTACATGAATTCCAAAAAGTGTAAAATATTCTATTTGCATGTTTTTTAAACTATAAAAATATAAACTATAAAATATTACGTGTTTTAAAAAAGTGCAAAATGTTCTATTTACATGTTTTCAAAAATATTCCATTTGCATGTTTTTGAAAATCTTCTTGCATTCGTTCAAATGCCTCTCGGCAACTACCCTTTTCCCGAGCTTCCCTGCCCCTGGATCCGCGTCTGAATAATGTATTTTTAATCTTAAAATAGAAAGTCAAATAATTCTATCTAGCTTTTTATTTATTTTGGAGATTATCAAACAGTTGACTGTTCAATAATATTGATTGTGCCTAAGTAAGTATACTTTGGAACATGAATTTAACGTTGGGCAATGGACATAATGTGTCTACACAGTACAACAACACTACTAGTTAAATTTAGTTTTGTAAAAAGCAAGTAATGCGCAAGACAGAAAATATAGGGAGTTTTGAGATAGAGAATTGAAAAATAGGCGAAGCAACCAACATAAATATATAGCAGACCTGTGCACGATAATTAATTGGAATGGCAATCAGGACAAAAATGAGTAAAATATAAAGTAGGTAAATGAGAGGTAATGATAGTGATTAGGATTACGATGACGATTATGATAATGACGAGAGCTCGGCTTAGAGGTCCTCTCTGCCTTTTTGTAAATGAGTCAGTAATTATGCTCTGTAATTACTAATTTGGTCCTATTCCTCGCGTAGGGTTCATGGTTTATTAGTAATACGCGTACCGTACTTGATCAGCCCTTAGGTACATACTCTTTGTGAGTAGTGGGTCGTGGTCGTCGTGCGGTTTTGATTTCTGTTTTTTAACCAACTCAATTCAATGTAGATACTTAGGGGGATAGTAATTACACATTAGAATCATTTGTATATTTTTTTATTTCAATACTTTTTTTTTTTCGTGTGTTTCTTTCTGCGCTTCTTTTAAACATTTTTTGTTTTGCAGTCAATTTCTATTACGCAGACTAGCTCATTAGATTTCACCATAAATAATTCATTGTGATCTTCTCTCCTCAAGGATGAGGATGTTTTATATCTACATTTTTTTTATATATGAAATCCAAAGAAGAATGTCTCTCCACATTTTGAGATTATTACAATTGACAGGTACTTTACTGTGTACAATATAAAAACACCCTCTTGAAAAAATATCAACTGTGTATTAAATCTTTGATTGTAAAAGGTTTAAAAAAAATACGATAATTCTGCTATAGCTCCTGATAATAATACACTCACGTGTGAGATTTTTGTATAAAAAAATGATATATATAGGAAACCGAAACCGAGTGCTATTCTTATATAGTTTTTTACACTTTAAAAATAATCTCCAGTAATCTCTGTATAATACTCTGTTCTGACTCTGTTTAGTCGTAATCTGTAAGTAGATAGATACGAATGCGATAAACGACCAGAGATCTCGAGATGTGCGTACTTTACACAGATTACATTATAGAGGAGCCTCCACAGTCACACACAGTCCACAGTCAACAACTGACATCTGACATCATTCGTTTTTTTAATGGTATTATTCAGTTCTTTTTTTAAATATATAATGCCAAATTACACTGAAAAATGTGAGAAGGGATCGTCCATAAATGATGTCCCTCAGAATGTTTCTCTTTTTTTACCCACTCACCACTTGTCATCACCTTATGAAACATGAAACATATATATCGTCTGTGAAGAACCAAAATGATCCATGTCCATTTGTAGCTAAAAACAATATCCACTATCTACAAAAATATTCAAATATGTCTTGAGAGCATTTAAATAGGACATTGAGCACTTTTAAAACACATGGAATTAAAACATTTTGCACCTTTTCAAAAACATTTAAATGGAACATTTTGCACTTTTCAAAAACATGGAATTAAAACATTTTGCACCTTTTCAAAAACATTTAAATGGAACATTTTGCACTTTTCAAAAACATGTAAATAAATCATTTTACACTTTTCAAAAACATGTAAATAAATCATTTTGCACTTTTCAAAAACATGTAAAAAGAACATTTTACACTTTTCAAAAACATGTAAATAAATCATTTTACACTTTTCAAACACATGAAAATAGGACAATTTACGCTTTTCAAAAACTCCTAATTGACATTTGACGCATGTCATTTTGCTTGTATGACATAGCTCATTTTGATTGCAGCTTAAATTGGAAATGGCTCATTTTGGTTCTTCACACACGATATATAGTGATACAACTAATTACCACACTAAATTACTAATTAGCTATATGTATCTGTATAAGTAATGAAATCTTATTAGTTTTTTATTCTCTAAAATAATAAATTTTCCAAAAAAACTTTTATATAACTACCAATGAAACTGCTTCCACTTCAGTGCAGACAAGAGCAGTAGAATTTAAGGAGGAGATGAAGAAAGGAGTAGAAATCAGGAGGCAAATTCTCATTAAATAAAAAATTAAAGTGTAAATAAAATATATAGAAAATCTATCAAAAATAAATATTGTTTTCGTCGTTGTTCGTTGGTAGTTTCTCTCGTCGTCTCTTTTTGAATGGGCCACTTCTTCTTGGCAACTGACTGGGATGTTGATGTGGCCTTTGTCTGCTCCTCGATTATTTTTATTGAGTAGTTGTCAGAGGTGGAGAGGGTGTAATAAAATAATTAATTAAGTAGCAGTAGGTATGTCCATGGGCAGAGCAGTGGTTGTTGTAGGGGAAGGAGAGGAAGGGAAAATAGCTCTTGAATTCTGCATGTTTTCTGTCATGAATAGAATAAGAAATGATGAGGACGAGAAGAGAAATCGCGTCCCTTCATTTACCTACTCTGCATTTCTTTCAAACTAAACGCGACCCACGAAACGTTCCACACACACACACTCTGATTTCTTTCGAACACCGCACAGATTATACACCAGATACCTCCACGTTTAAAAGACATTCCACATCGCATTAAACTTAAATATAGCGGCCCATATTCCTACCTGCCTATAGTGTCCATATGCATATGGATTATTGTGATATGCGAGAATTTAACGTTAACTTTAAAACGTTAATTTTTAACAAGGTTCCATCCATAGCATAGCACTCAATTGGTATAACTGTGACTCTGACTGACTATGTAGCCTTATTCCTCGCCTTTTAATATTTTTGTAATTTAATGCGAACGTTCACGTTCTTTACTGTGGTTCTTGTGAGGCGCGGAGCCAGGGGGTGGGGGGGGGGAGCAACAACAGGGCAGTTGCCCACCTCAAAATAAGATTTTTAACGTAGGCTAATATAGGGCTATTTCAACGCACACAGAATCAAACTGATCCATATCCATTTTTAGTTAGAAATAAATTCTATTATCAAACACAAACACACCAAAATAGACATGTAAATATATCATTTTGCACGTTTAAAAACATGTAAATAAAACATTGTGTACTTTTCAAAAACGTGAATAAAATATTTTGTGCGTTTAAAAACATACAAATATGGAACATTTTCCAATTTCCATAAATGTGTAAAAAGGAACATTTTGCAATTTTTGAAAACGTGTAAATGGAACATTTTGCAATTTTTAAAAACATGTAAATGGGACATTTTGTACTTTTCAAAAACGTGTAAATGGAACATTTTGCCATTTTCAAAAACACGCAAATAGAACATTTTACACATTTCAAAAACATGTAAAATAGGACATTTTACACTTTCAAAAACATGTCAATAGAACATTTTACACATTTCAAAAACATGTAAAATAGGACATTTTGCACTTTTTAAAACCCCCGTGTAATTACATAGCATTTAACGCATCTTTCGCGTTTAGTTAATTTTTTTAAGACAGCTTATTTTAATTCTAGCTTAAATTGGAAGTGGGCCATTTTGATTCTTCACTCAGGCTATGGTTTGCCCACCCCACAAAATATTTCTAGATCCGCCCCTGGTTGTTGTTGTTGTTGTTGGTCTACTAAAAAATAATGCGAGATTTGAAATTTTTGCAAGGAAACGTGGACCAAGAGCGACAGGGATAAACAGGGGCAAATTTCAACACACAAATGTCAATTCCGATTTCGATATTTTATATCCTGCTCAAAAAAATAAAGCTCTTGAAATTTGTAGTGTACTTGGACTCAAAAACGTTTTGTAAAAGCGTCCATGTTGAGGAACATTGGAACATTGGAAAATTGGAAAATCAAAGGTAAAATTAAATGGGGGGCAAAGGGGTACAAGGAGAGGTAATAAGGAAAAACCCCAAAAGCTATATATCTATGAGAGCTATACTGTATGTCTATGAGCTATATGGCTTTGATATGATATACTGCAGACTGCAAAGGAAAAAGGACAGCGAAGCATGAAAAAAAGATATACTGAAAAATAGTGTGTGTGTACTCATATGTATTGGAATTTAGAATGAAACTTTTGAACGTTACCATTTCGTTTTATTTCACGTTTCACCTCGTCTACAACTACAACAACGGCAACAACAGCAACAACTGCAACAATGATCCCCAATGAAGTCAAAGGAGTGAGCGAGTCAGTTTAGACGAACCAAGAAACCAACCAAAAGAACCAACTTTTACTTTACTTTTAAACTTGCTGTATAATTATGTGTATAGGCAGACAGGGGCACACACACACGGAATACTCGCAGCATAGGGACCTATATATTAATACATGAAGTGTTTTTCGGCAAAACGGCTCAAGTCCACACAAGCAAAATTTACCAGGAACAATGACTAATCGTCTGTGAAGAACCAAAATGACCCATATCCAATTTAAACTAGAATCAAAATGAGCTATGTCGTAAAAGAAAATGAGAAACATGCGTCAAATGTTAATTAGGAGTTTTTGAAAAGTGTAAAATGTTCTATTTACATGTTTTTGAAA
>JAQFZE010000301.1:0-30025 GCA_034695245.1 Dicyrtomina saundersi | reverse complement strand
CACACGTTGTGTTTTATAGTACGTGGGGATGAAAGCCAAAGACCAGAGATCTATATGAATTTGGAATGAGTTATCAGAGGAACGATATAAAATAAATGTAATGAATAAAATATATAGATCGTACTAGTTAGATTATTTTCACTACTTTGCGACGAGGCTAAATATTGTGATGAATTTGTGTGTGTGTGTGTACAGTTGATAAAATGTTGATTCGAACTTTACGATTTTAATAATTTGCATGGTTAAAATTTTAAAATAATTTATTGAATATGTATAGGGATTGACTCAAGCTAAGGCAAGAGAGAACCTCGAGCGTGATGGACCGAATGCCCTGACACCGCCAAAACAAACGCCCGAATGGGTGAAGTTTTGCCAGAACCTCTTCGGCGGGTTCGCCCTTCTCCTATGGCTCGGTGCGATCCTATGCTTCATAGCCTATTCCATCCAAGTGACAACGTACGAAGACGCGCCTAAAGACAATGTAAGTCCTATATGCTCTTCTCAATTATTCACACGGATAATTCCATTCAGTTAGTTTTTCTCTGGACTTCTCCACTCATTTTGAAAACGGTTCACGATTCCTATTTTCTGACCTCGAATTACAATAAGCTACACCTCCACTAGAGAGACGAGGACTCGACCAGACTACGTAAAAAGCATCGCTATTTTATTATGTATGGGGAAGAACTGTACATGTATGTAATTATGTAGTAGAGTGAATTCGTATATCTTTATAGAGTATACGTAGAAGGCAGGGAGATTTAATTTACTTAATACAGAACATAGTATCCAATTTCCAATTCCAATATTTGTCAATATAGTCAAAACGTATATACCTCTGTATGTATTGAGTGCTTCGTGCTGGCTGCTAAAAGAAATGGTTATGCTCGGTTGAGTCTTGTACGCGTACCAAGCACAAATAATGCCTACAGACTGCTATTATTTTTTTTTTACATAAGTATATACATTGTAAGACTAGAACTGTTTTTCTCTGACTTTTGTATTTGAAGGTCTTTTTGGTAAGGCACTGTTTTTTTCTTTGCCAAAATGGGATTGAGAATTCTATTGAGGGCTATTAGTCAGGGAAGGGGGACGGAGGTTGGTATGGTTACTCTACATATTTCATGATATGGCTCAGACAAAGACTATTTTCTTGTCCCATTTAAAATACAATTAAATTTTAAATAAGACGAAATATATATCTATTAAATATCTAGCCTTCAGTGGACCTGGAAATAGCATAGCACATACAAGGTATGTATGGATGTATGTAGTAGTAGGGTAAAAGGACTCAGAAGCTGAAACGGGAAAGGAATGAACATAAATGCAATTACTTGTTTGTATGACATTTTTCTATTAGGTCAATGGGGGACGAGGCTACAAGATGTATAAGAAAGATAAAAAAATACTGCAAAATAGTTTAATAGGTATATAGGTTTTATGTTACCTCTGAGAGAGACTAAAGGAGAACAAGAACAAATTAGTGATGATGTAAGCTACGATATTTGTATAGTTACGGGCCTGAACGGCTCCAGTATAACGCTTACGGCATACATACTTACGTAACATACATTACGTAGGCATTCTCTGAGATATAGGTTGGCTAAATGTAATTTAAAATTGAAATTATTACTTGTAGGTCCAAATGTCAAACTGTCCTTTACAGTTAAAAAATATGCGTTTGTTCATGCGTGAGGGGTATGTCTGACTATACTGAGTTAGATAGGATTTTCCATTAGAGAGAAAAAATCTATAAGTCCCTAAAATGAAAGCGTATTTTTGTGTGTAGCTTTTAGCCTTTGGCACAAATCTTTGAATTCAATGAATGGTAGGAGATACGTCTGAGATGAGATATTTTGCCCGTGGGATTGGAGCAAGTATTTGGAATTCCGCCTATTTAGCCGACTCCACTGTTCCAACTCCAATCTACCATGGAAGGAAGTGTCATTTTCGAAAGCTGAATCATTACTGCTCTCCTCTGTCTTTGGAACTCGATTTATTTTATACTGACTGAATTTGAGGTTTAGACCTGTCTCCATAGAACTGACTAGTGAGCTCCTGCTTCTCGCTCAGTTAGACGTTGGTAGACCCAAGCTCAACTGTAGAGAAAAATAACTAAAACTCTCTCCAAAGTACCTTCTGCACCACTAAAAAGCACTATCACATCTCCTTCCGACCAGAATTCGCGAGACTGGTGCATAGGGGAGTGCGATATGGATGAAACAGAAACGGAAGAAAGGCGAGGCAGTCATACAATGAACATGGTTGTCTGGCTTCCTCGGTTGTTGCTAGGATCATTTCCATGGCTTATTTTCCATTCCGATGTATGTCTCTTACGTGTAGATAGGTAACTAACGACACTAGATTTGGATCCAGATCCACAGATCCAGCCTTTCATCTGCTGCCCTAACACGTTCATGTATGAATAATAGATAGATCCGAAACCGAAAGTCTCTGTCTCCTGAGCTTTGGTCTCTTTTGGTTCACTTTTGAAAATTTCCTTTTTTTTTCTCTCTTTTTCGTCTTCTTCCTCTTCTGGCGCTATACCACAACTGTCGCTATTTCTAATCGAATGTAATACTTATTTCTACATATGAATGAGATAGAGCCGGGAAAATGGAGGAAATACTTACATAGGTAGTTTAGGAAGTCTAATATACTGGAAAAATTCGTGCATAGGAACTACGTAGAAGCCAAGGTATCAAAATCTTATTTGCCTGCCCGTATGTATTTGTGTAGTCGTAAAAGCCTGTGGTCTGAAGTCAGTATCATTACGATGCGATGGAAAAGCAGATTTATTTACAAAGACATTTTAAAATACAGATACCGTGCATAGTTTCTCTTGGCGGCTTCTGTCAGTGAGGATGCATGCCTGTACCTAGGTACTTGCCGTATCTGACTTAATAGAACTGTTCTTATAAAAAATTCTTTTGAAGTACGATTTTTCTAGAACTTAATATAAAAAAACTTGTGGCGATGTGTGATATTTTTTGAGCTGTTCGTTCATTAGGTTGTTAGTAAAAAAAATGTTGAAAGTAATATTAGCTTCAAGGAATGCATATACTTGGTAGGAAGAAAAGGTACATAATTATACGGGTTACTTTCGACGTTGGTTGTGTATATATAGGACCCAACTCTTGAGTAGCAGAGTATAGCGAGATTCTTATAATAAATTGTCTCAGTCACATTTTATGAACTCCAAGTTGTGACTTTAATAATTCTCTATCATTATTTTTCTTTTACGTCAAATAGTAATAGTAAGGTACTTTTAAGTTTGTCGTAGAGGAATATAACTCCTTTGATAAAGAAAATTAGGTACCTTCAAATTTTAATAAATTTAAAAAACATGTCACGCACGGGGAAGAAGACGAAGCTACTTTCCGCTTGTCAATTTAATGTGAACTCGAATTTGTATATCAGCTCATTGAATGTCGAGATGATGAAATGTAGCCATCTTCGAAGCTAAAAATGTAAGAGCGGATTCCCTTCTCGTCTCACTATCTTTTTAGTGTGTATTCCTTATTCATTATTTTGTGGAATATTTTGTTGTAGCATTATAGGCAAAGTTACAATGTAGGGGACCTTTGTAAAATCCAAACATCAAGAGTTGGAAATAATGATATTATATTTGAATGGAATTATTTGCGTTAATAAATTCAAGAAAATACTGAATGCATGGGATATAATTATTATATATGCGAATAATTGTTATAATTATATCCTTCTTAATTTGATGTATGTTTAGTTGTACCTTGGAGGTGTACTATCTGTCGTTGTGATCATCACGGGCTGCTTTTCGTACTACCAAGAATCCAAGAGCTCCAGAATCATGGTACGTCATCGTCCGAGTCTTCTCTAAATTCTTAAATATCGTATTATAAAATAATGAAATTAATTATGCAGGTATATATACGAAACAATTTCCTTTGAACATCCACGTTTTCCCATTTTACCCACATAGACTGCCCGCATAATTACAAGTAATATGAGTGTAAATATTTATACATGAATTTCATCATGTGCTTGTTGTATGTGTTACTATAGGAGTCGTTTAAGAATATGGTTCCACAATACGCCACTGTCCTCCGAGAAGGACAAAAGTTAACGTTGAAAGCTGAAGATATTGTAATTGGCGATATCGTTGAAGTCAAATTTGGTGATAGGATACCGGCGGACGTTCGTGTTATTGAAGCTCGAGGCTTTAAGGTGAGTTTTTTGTTACAATTAATATAAACAAATTGTGTCTAGTTTTTATATTCGTATTATAAAAATCTTTATCAAATAAATGTGTAAAATAGGTGGACAACTCCTCATTGACTGGAGAGTCAGAGCCGCAGTCACGTAACTCAGACTTCACTAATGATAATCCATTGGAAACTAAGAATCTGGCTTTCTTCTCTACAAACGCCGTTGAAGGTATGGGGAATTGAAAATGAAGCACCTATTGTAGAAATTGGAGATATATGAAATGTTAGTAGGTAGTAAGATATTTCACTTCGTACCGTAAAACTAATTTGTTTGATTGTTGTTTAACTATAGGAACTATGAAGGGAATTGTCATCAGCTGTGGTGATAACACTGTAATGGGTCGTATTGCTGGTCTGGCTTCTGGATTGTCCTCCGGAGAAACTCCAATTGCTAAGGAAATTCACCATTTCATCCACCTGATCACTGGAGTCGCCGTATTCTTGGGTGTTGTGTTCTTCATCGTGGCTTTTATTCTGGGCTACCACTGGTTGGATGCTGTTATCTTCTTGATTGGTATCATTGTCGCTAATGTACCGGAAGGTCTTCTTGCCACTGTCACGGTACGTTCACACTCACGTCAGGACCCGTCATTACTATCTGTTTTTCATACTTGTACAATGTACAATGATCAAGTTTTCCATCCATGAGCTGAACTCATCAAGACAACTTTCTATTTCTATTTTCTCTCAAGAATGAGGAACATAATAGAAATTTACCAAGATAACAAGGGCGAAGGGGCTCAAGAATGTTTTGTGGTGTTCTTCTATCACGTTCTTTTACGGACATTAAATTGTATCTAGTCTCTATCTTCTTGTCTCTCTCTATCTCAAGACAGCTCATGTAGCATTCGAGTCCGTTTGAGTTTCAAGGTTTACCATGTATAGGAGTGGATAGTTCCGAGAGGGGTATGGGAGAAGTAGGTAAATTGTAAAATGTAACGTCACCGTGGTATAGTAACAGTGGTAGCGATCGTAGACTGATACTTAACAAGTATTTTAAGGAGTCGGCATGGTGTTTTTGTGTAGTGTAATGTATGTGTTGGAGTGAGCGTAGGTTGGGTAGACTAGTTTTATAAGTTTGAATGAGAAAAGTAAGAAAGAGCCAGAGAGAGAGAGACGGTAGATAATCAATACTTTCTATTCCATTCGTTTAGCCGAATGTAGTACAGCAGAGGAAAGGAGAGAGTAGCGTGAAGTCCCGATTCGGAACAAGTCTTTTTATACTGTTACACTGCCGACGTGGAATATTCGAGGTTTAGGTACACCTAGAACTAGAGTTTTTGGGACAATGTAAAATAGCCTACTTTGAGAGCGAGTTGGTGAGAGAGTAGTCGGGAGTCGGAGGAAAAAATTTGGCAGCGCTGGGGGCTCTCTTTTCTTTCCTCCATAGCTTTGGCTCCGTCCTTTTTCAAACTGCAACCAAAGGAAGGGAGCCATCGAGTATTTGTTTGCCGCATTGCATGGTATGTCAAGTGCCAACGCTTTATCCGTTGGCAATCCCAGACGTACAAAAGTTAATAGCTTTGTCGTAATCTAATTATCCAGACAAATTGTGAATCAATTTTTACTGGGCGAGCTCCATCATACACAGAAAAACCTGGAATGCTATCAATTTTTTTAGCATATATTGTAAGGATGTTTATGTGCATCCGGAGTGATGACGGAATCACTCATTATTTATGTTTTTAATGACAGGTATGTCTCACTCTCACGGCAAAGCGTATGGCTTCAAAGAATTGTTTAGTAAAGAACTTAGAAGCTGTCGAGACCCTTGGATCTACATCAACAATTTGCTCTGATAAAACTGGAACTCTGACTCAAAACCGGATGACTGTAGCTCATATGTGGTTTGACAACCAAATCATTGAAGCTGACACGACAGAAGATCAATCTGGAGCTCAATACGATAAAACTAGTGATGGATTCAAGGTGAATTGAATTTATATACCTATTAATATTTAAGCAGAAAACTAAGAAGTTTCAATGGATTAAATTAAAACTGACGTATTTCTACATAGATAGGGATGTGGAAAAAAATAATAGGATTTGATGGAATTTGAAGGAATGATTGATTGTATTTTCTTTTTTCTCTCTCTCTCCGCATAGGCTTTGGCTAGAGTGGCAAGTTTGTGCAATCGGGCTGAATTCAAACCAAATCAAGATGGAGTCCCAATTTTGAAACGGGATGTTAATGGTGATGCTTCTGAAGCTGCTCTACTCAAATGTATGGAATTGGCTCTCCACGATGTCATGGCCTACCGTAAACGCAATAATAAAGTTTGTGAAGTTCCATTCAATTCGACGAACAAGTACCAAGTTTCTATTCACGATACCGAAGATTCCAGTGATCCACGATACTTGCTCGTGATGAAGGTGTGATTGATGATTTGATATTAGCAATGATGATGAGCATTTCTCTCGCATTCCTTCAGTAATGCAAAGAAGGAATAAAATTTTGCTGAGTAGGTGAAACTAATTATTCTGCTTGTCTTGCCTCTCTCATGAAATGTAGGGTGCACCCGAGAGAATTTTGGATCGATGCTCAACCATCTATATTGGAGGAAAGGAAAAAGTTCTGGATGATGAGCTGAAGGAAGCTTTCAACAACGCCTATTTGGAATTGGGTGGTTTGGGAGAGCGAGTTTTAGGTAGGTTCCTTTTTATAGTGAAGGTATAGATGAAGCTACTCAACTGGCAAATAGAATATTAAAATGTATGCCAGACCAGTAGTTTGAGTACACCGTACTATAATGTATAACAAAAGTTTTGATGCGGCTCTGTCTGTAGTGGAGGCTGCATGAATATTTAGCCATTAGGACGAGCATTTAGCAGATGTTTCTAGAAAAGGATGAGAATAAAAGAGAGTTTGTTGATGTCTGATTTCTTATTCGCACCTCTTTGCTTACGTAAATAGGATTCTGCGATATGATGTTGCCATCTGACAAATACCCAACCGGATATAAATTTGATGCCGACGATCCAAACTTTCCTCTTTCTGGACTCCGTTTCACTGGTTTAATGTCTATGATTGATCCTCCTCGTGCTGCTGTACCCGATGCTGTTGCTAAATGTCGATCTGCCGGTATTAAGGTTATCATGGTCACTGGGGACCATCCTATCACTGCCAAAGCCATCGCCAAATCTGTCGGCATTATCTCTGAAGGTAAATTTACTGTAAAGATAATTGCTTTTGCATTTATAAATATTTATAATTTTGTATGTTCGTATTCGATTTCGAAGATTTACTCTTTGCTGCAGTCCATTAACGATCCCGTATCTCTACCTAATTTCTAATGTGATTTATTCTGATCTTAAGGAAACGAAACTGTTGAGGATATTGCTCAAAGGTTGAACATCCCTGTTTCGGAAGTAAACCCATTCGACGCCAAGGCTGCCGTTGTTCACGGATCAGAATTGAAGGATTTGGACCAAGATCATTTGGATAGTATCTTGCTGAATCACACTGAAATCGTCTTCGCTCGTACATCCCCACAACAGAAATTGATCATTGTTGAAGGTTGTCAACGACAAGGAGCTATTGTGGCTGTAACCGGTGATGGTGTAAATGACTCTCCAGCTTTGAAGAAAGCTGATATTGGTACGTTGACGACTTGGCATAGACAAATATAATCCATAAATCTGTAATCATCTGAACATGGTTTCGCCTTCCGCTACTCGATACTTGTATCTGATAAAGCTTGTTACTAAAATCAGGTGTGGCTATGGGTATTGCTGGCTCTGACGTATCTAAACAAGCCGCTGACATGATTCTGTTGGATGATAATTTCGCATCAATTGTTACTGGTGTTGAGGAAGGGCGTTTGATTTTCGACAACTTGAAGAAATCCATTGCGTACACTTTGACTTCTAATATTCCTGAGATTTCTCCATTCCTTCTGTTCATCTTGTTTAATGTTCCTCTTCCATTGGGTACCGTCACCATTCTGTGCATTGACTTGGGAACTGACATGGTAAGTTCTTCTCAAATCCGCAGACGTACTCCGATACATTCTTGTAATACCCTTACTCTTTAAAGAATTTAGAATTCATTCTCATAATTGCATCAAATGGATCAAATTATTATCGTAATGACATATTTCATTTATTTTCATAGCGAATACATGAATTATCATGTAAGTAGGTAGGGAATCTTATAGTATTAGGGAATTGGCATTTTAGTTTGCTTTAATTTTAGATAACATAAACCTACACCATAAAATACTCAGACAGAACGCACATACTATTATTAGAATAGAACAAATACAAAACAAAGCAGTTAATACTTAATGCAGTTGAGTAAATTGTTTATTAAAAAACTTATACAATTGGTTGTATTTTTTTCTGTAAATAGTAAATACTTTCAAGTAGGTACAGTAGCTACTCATATTTAAAAAAAAACATAATGTAGCATAGTTTGTAGTTTAAAGCAGTAGATTATATTAATTAACACTACAAAATATATCTTAGTTACAACTTTCAATTCTTAGTAATATCTCATCAGAATCCTGCAACCTCCATTCTTTACTAACTTCATTATTATAATTATTATCTTCTCTCTTTCCATCTACATTAATGAATATGAACGTAATTCTACTATCTGGTGAACCCATTTCAATTTATTGTTTTTCGCTGAAACGTTTTTGCTAAAAATGAAACGGTCGTTATTTATTTATTTTAATTTGGTTTTATGTATTTTGATTTTATGATTTATCACCGTACAGTTAATTTCTTTTCGTTGCCATCTATTTATCGGTAAAAATTTTTAATTTAATTAATTATATTTATTGTTATAAAAAAAAGTTACTTGTCCTCATACCTTGTCACATCGAGTGGTCAGGTATTCCTTTTTAAATTTCTTCTCAGTATTTAAATTTACTAATGCATGGCCATTTTGCACAATGTGGCCTGTAATCATTCTTGTAGAAATTCTCTGTTCTTCTCGGATACAGTTGGAATGTCTCCTGCAATTCAGTGTTTTGCCTATTAAATCAATCATCAACTCCCTCGAGTCAAATCCTCTCACCTCCCTTTTAGTGTATTCAAGTAAATTAAAAAGTTGATTAGTTTATTATTTAGGTGAAAACTATTTAGATTTTGTTTTAGATTTGAACTCGTAGCATTTTCTTTCCTGTATTTTGGGTTTCTTTTTAAACCTATTAGTTTAAATAGCTTTCTATTTTTCAAGCTATAGCTTTCAGTATTCTAACTTACTTCTTTACTATATAGTATTACCATTAGAGTTTGATGACTGACTATACTTACTATATGCAGTAATTATACAGTAGTAGTCCTTTTATCAGCCAATCGAAGTTGATACGTATTCGATTCTTCTATGTGCTCCTTGCCACTAACACACAACATGCTGTATCTAGTACACGTACCAAAGTTTGATCTATTTAGTTTTGTATCTATAAGTTAATTTTAATGGCTTTCTCACTCCACACCGATAGTCATAAATTGCAATGCTTACAATGTAGCACAAAAAAAATTAATTTTGTTTCTTTTGCAAGCCTGAAACAAGGCAAAAGATCATGATACATGGAATAGTCCCTATACCTTATAATCATGGTGTGATATTTGTCATTATAAATTTATACTATGTATCAATTTCTGGGGATCTTTTGGGAGGTGTATTACAAAAACTTTAGCATGAAGTTTTTAAATTAATACATAATAATATTATAAATTTTCATTTTGTGTTTGGAAATTTAAATGTATACAATATAATTATTATATATCAGCATATTATACCTAGTGACCTAGTTATTTGGGTACGTACATTATGGGGTATTTTTGGAGCTTATCACTAAATGACCTAGGATAATGGGCCTTATTTACTTTGTGCATTGTTTTATGTGGTCGAACTTTGACTTTAGCTCATAATCTTGGGCTGGGCTGCGTTTGCAGTCATGATTTAACTTTTTATTTCCAAAACGTTTAAACTTTTTAAGTGACCTACAAACATGAGATGTAGGTGTTCTGAATCAAAAATTCACGTAAATAATATGGCCTATTGTACTGAGCTCATAGTATTATTTGGGTAGAAATTTGGAACCAGAATTATTGTTAAAAAAAAGGGTGTAAAGTAGATTAAAACAACTGTGCGTGTGCACCCTGTGGAGCTTTACTAATAGAAAGCAACTTTACAGTCTCTGTCTACTTGTCGATACATATATAATTAATTATCAATTGCTGTAATCATTTTATTAAATAAAATTGATGTACACAGCGTCGGTAACACATGTATGATTTTTCACATACTATGTATATTGAATGTCCACATTTAATAATTTATATTGCTTCCGAAAAAAATTGGATATCTCTATTTCGTGAGACTGTAAAGTGTGCATTTGTTTGGGGGTAAATTCCTTTGTTGGGGGAGTGCGGGAGAGTTTGTTTTTTTTGTTGTATGAGTTCAATCAGAGGTGTGATTGTTGTCAACTATGTAGGTGCCAGCTATTTCACTTGCATACGAGGAAGCTGAAAGTGACATCATGAAAAGGGCCCCTCGCGACCCTACTAAAGACAAATTGGTCAATGAAAGGTAAACTATTTTCACCACCCAGAGCCCGAACCTGACTCACTCACCTGAGCAGGCCTCGGACATGGTGTACCTATATGCATAATTTTTGAACTCTATGTGTTGTACTTTAAGTCAATAACTATAATATATTATACTATAAGTAAAATTATTGATGTCGTCTCCTGGCGTTTTTTCTTGCTTTGCATGTAATAATTAAGATAATTTTATAGCTGTACAAAAATTTAATTATATGATACTTTTAATTATAAATTACTTAACCCTTAAACACCTATATTAACGCATTTAAGACAAAATCCACTCCCTGCTTTGTTCCACAAAATCCATATTTTATTTTTGTCATTCAAAAAATGGCATTTTTTAATTTGCAGTTCAGTGTGGCAAAGGTATACATTATGAGCATACATATAGAAATATTAGTGTATTCGTAGGTCAATGTGCGTAGCGTAAATAAAATATGATTAGCATATAGCAGTCATATATAGTAACATAGTCTAATGCATTTATAGATGAATAGTTACTGCTATAGTTTAGTTATTAGATTTAGCCGTACAATAATCTTGCAAGCGTGAAACTAACTTCACAAAAGCATAATTAATTATACCATTAGATAGTGTTCCTAATAAATTATTAATTGCATACATGATGTGAATTAATTTTTCAAATGACTGGTTGGTAGTTAAGTATGTCGTTATGTGTGAGTCTATTATTTTCTCATTTTATTAATATTATTTTTACATCGATGTTCACTCGTTCGTGATCGTACTCGTACTCGTGACTGCTGTTGAAACTCGTTTTTTTAAATAGAAATTTCGTCGTCGTCGTCGTAAAATTGTTTTTTTAAATAGAATTTTAATTTTGATAATGTCGTTCTCGTACACGTTGTTGTTCGTATGTCATTTTTTTTTCAATAGAATTGTTTGTGTATCTTTTTTGTTATTGTTTTGCCCGTTGCTTTTGAACATGTAGGTTCCAGCTATTTCATTGGCTTATGAGGAAGCCGAATCGGATATTATGAAGCGTCACCCACGTGATCCTATACGGGATAAATTGGTCAATGAAAGGTAGGCCAAAAATGTACCACAAAATCAACCACTTGAATTTTTTTGGTTGCCAATATCGATTTGGATTTCTATTTCGACTTTTTTGCTACAAATCTCACGGGGATATTTATAAATTTTTCTACACTATATAATATTATACGTTTTGTTTACATTTGGGCCTCTATTTTGCGGGATCACTATCTTTTTTATATATATTTACCCAATATTCACTGTTTTATAGTGATAATTACTCTAATTCGGGCACTCTACTATTTTGAATTTGATGCCTTTTTTGCTATATGTGCATAATATATTGACCTATACAATTACATAATTATATTTTTTGAAACTCTGTGGAATGTTTGAGTAATTATATACTACTTACTATGTATACCTACTCTTCTTCTTCATTCTTCTCGCTTATATATAAAGGGTACGTGCAAATACAAACAAACAATAAAGCAAGCATAAGTCAATAATTGGGGCTGGAACTTTGAAGGTATTTTCTGTGCAAAGAATGACATCAGATCGCACCGGCGATCACGCATTTATATGTGCGTTTTTTTGTAAATACTATTGCATGTTGCGTGTTCTTTTTTAAGAGTTGAAATTGAATGGAATATATTGCTTTTATTGTTCGAATTCTATAATTATAAAACTAATCGCTTAAAGCTTGTACAAAATACAAAATAAGTTGCTGCTACCAAAGCTTGTAATGTTGTTACTACTAATAATTAAGTGCTTTTTTCTTCTCCTACTGTGTAATACATATATTTTAGTATATTACGCAGTAATTACCTAAACAGTGACTTCTTGTTGCCCCGTCGCGTCTCACTAGTCAGTCAATGATAGACAGACAATATCTACCAAAAACAAACAACCTTTGACCTTTTATGTTGATCTAAACACATTTCTTTTAAATTATTCCCCCTCATCACGTAGTTTTTTTTAATGGTTTATTATGCTGTTACACGTACAGTTTTTTTTGCTGGTAAAGTGGCAATGGTGTCGTAATCGTATCGAATCGTGATCGTAACGTGAGCTTCATATTTGATACTTTTTATCGAAATGTGTATTATCTGTATTTTTGTACTAGATATTGAAACACTATTATATGTGATGAAACACAATACAATGTACCTGGTCTGACCCTATGTAGCCTGTACTAGGTGGTCAACGAAAATTTGTGGGTTTCAACGCCTATATAAATACACTATATACTGCAAATTGCAACTATCCAGAGATATTTTTGATACAAAATATTTAATTTTAATTTTGGAACAGGCAAGTTAAAAAACAAATATAGAATTTTTAATTCCACTGATGAAATCCCCCAGCTTTCGTAGGCGACCATAATGTGTCATATATCTCTAACTCTCTTAGCAGTTTTGACGGAATTTGAATTCATGTACCTAGTAGTTAGTTAGTTAGTTGATGTAGTACTAAAGTACTGCAATGTGTTAGAAAATAAGCAGTCTGCCAAAATTGGCCAGTGATGATATACAGATGGAAATAAGGGGAAAGATGTATTTATTTGGAAGCTAGAAATTCAGAAATAATTAATTTTGTGTTACCCTAAACCAAAAAGAAATGAGGAAAATCTTTAAATGTGATTGTGCTGACTTAGATCATTGTAAGTGTAAATTATACCCGGCCGTTATTGATGTGCTTCTAGTGAGTGTGTACAATATGTGTGAGCAAGGCTACAGCACACAAAATTATATACCTAATTAATTTACTGCGTGTACTCAATGTTCTAGATTAGATTAATGGTATTTAACTAAATGTACCAGTATATAGTATTGTAATTATTGTACCTGCACCCATCAGTATAGTTGTTGTATGTAAAATTAAGAAAATTGCAATAGATGGACAGATAGTGTTCAAAGGTTAGTCAAAAGTCAAGTCGAAAACCAGTTCTAAACCTACAGTGTTCTTCGGACGGTAAGTGTATAGTTCGGTAGATAATGGTAAAGAAGCTTGTGAAAGAAGGCTGTCAGGCCCACAGATCTTAAAGAAAAAGGTATCGCTCCTGGAATTCTTGTGTGAAGAAGTGTTTGAGTATGCAGTGTATGATGTGTCAATGGATCTATAGACATTAAGTAATTAGCGGACTGTTATAAATTGTACTGCATCTGTGTGTATTTTATACTGACTATGTATTGAGCTATGGCCATATCATCGAAAAATTATTTTGGATTTTGTAATATAGTATGTAAGTTTAGTACAGACCAGAATAATTGTATGACTCTGAAATGAACTTTATTCGTTGCCATCACCGTTACTGTGCTATTGATGTTGTCGCTATATGTTTAGATAGTATAAAATTATAAGCTCAGCCAAAGTCCCAGTCGTACCGTCGTACGTAGTAGCCTAAAGTACAAATAAATTATTGCTATGCATTAATAGAAAAAAATGGGAATATAACATCCAGAATTCCACACAAAAAAAAACATCAAGTTGGACTTGGAAAAAATCAATATATAGAAAAGTGTAATTTGTAGTGCTATATTTATTAGTTGCTATTTCCGTGTGTGATTGCACTCGTCAGTAAATTGTGTTTGGCAAAAATAAGGAACGCAATGCAATGCTGCTCAGAAAAAACAAGCACTCAAATAAGGAAACTAATCTAATAATTATTTCAGATTAGTTTTACAAAAATAAATCAGTCGAACTGTCCAATCCGGATGTTTTAATTGACTCTCAACGAAACCGTATGAAAAACCTTGTGAAGAAGAGATTGTAAGAAAAAAAATGAGTTTTGATTCAAGTTTTGGTTTAATTTATTGTTGTTTTTTTTTCTCGAAATATTTTATTATTCGTATCAGTTTTCCATACACACACCAAAAAAAATCCGAAAAACAAAGGAGAAAGAAATGGTTTATATAATAATAATTTGGTTGAAATATTTAACAGTGTAAAATGGGTTGCAGTAGGGCAAATTATATAATTAAAAATAATATGAAAGTTACCAAGTAAGTAATGTACCTAGGCAGGTTATTCCTATTTGTATAATATTATGGTATGGGCTAATCATCATAGGTGTATAATTCATTTAAATATACGAGAAACATACGAAAAAGTAGTGTTTAAAGCAAATATGATTTGAATTGGTTTGGTAATTCAAAATTAAATTAGGTACCAGCCATTTCATTGGCTTATGAAGCACCAGAGTCGGACATAATGAAAAGGCAACCACGTAATCCAAGACTCGATAAGTTGGTTAATCACAGGTCGGTATTTGGTATTCTGTGTTATCATATGTAAATTATATATATATATATATCGAAAACAAAAACCAAAACAAAAATCAAAAAAATTAGTTAATATATTATTAAATTTAATATTATTGTGTGCCTCTCATTGTCATTTTTATTTCATTTTGTTTTAATTTTTTCTTGTATGATTTTATTATTTTTATTTTTTTGATATATATTGTAAGAACTCAGGTCTAAAAGAATAAGAATTGGTAATGATAAGAATTTTATTTTTGCAAATTACGTGAAATTTTGGTTTCGATGTAGACAGTTTAAGAGTTGTATATACATATATACGTTACGTCACTATATTATGTATAATATGTACGATGCATCTGCGAATGAAATTACAGGTTAATTAGAATTCAGTAGGCAGGGTTACAAGTTTGAAGGTGAAATTTTTCAGGGAAAAATCTATTATATTTTATCGGTACAATGCAATGCAGTGCCATGCACTATGCAACGTAGGTACTACTAAGTAAGTGCTACTTTACAATGGACCAGACTGGATTTTGTTTTTCGACAAGTAACGAAAATAATATGATTTATACACACTTTTCTTCAATAATGGGTACGAATTTAATTGCCACGCCGCTACGATACGACTTGATTGCCATATTGCTGTCCCCTTCATGAATTACTGTCGTCCCTCTTTAAGTAATAATTTTTAAGTGTATGACGGCTATTTCCGCTCTGCCTCCACCCACCCAACCAACCAACCCCATGACTGTTTTTCTTTTAATTTTATTAATAACTTTTATATTCTCGAATTTGTGGACGTGTTAATTAACGATGTGAGTAACCCCAATTGCAATAATTAATCCCACAGTAATTACAATATTATTAAAACTGAACTTACACAAAGCTGAATTTGACTTTTGACAACTTTTATATAAGTACTTGTAATATACACTTTTGAACTTTTTTCTTTAATCTTCTAAGTCTTACGTTATTAGGTCACACGTTTGGTGACGTTTCTCTAAAGATATACCATATAGAAAGTTCGTACTGTAAATATATTAAATTGCACATAGTAATTATTACATTTAATATTCTAATAGCTTGAGCCTTTATAGCTTTAAAGAACGGCTATTTGACTCTTTTTTATTACTCTTTAATAACATTGAAATTTTATAAAATTCATATTATAAATAGTAATTATACTTGATATAGATAGTTATTCAATATATATTTTTTTTTACCTTTTTTGAATATAATTCTTAAAGCTTTTCCTATATAGCATTCATTGTGTACTCTAATGTACATATTCTATTAACCTATGTGATAGTGTGCGCCAGATTTTTTATTGCTTATGCCGTGCTGTTGTGTATCAATAGAGAAAATTTATATTTATTATATATATAATTATAAAGATAATATAACTATATACCTACATATTATATAATGTGATGTTTATGTTATGTTATTTTGTGATTGTATAATATAATATATGTAGCTTAGAATTTTGTACGTTTGTAAATTTTTTGCCTTATATTCTATATATACTTAATGTTATTTGTTTGAAGGAAATACAAGTGATGGGATATGAATGTATGACATTAAAATGTTTTCTATTCTGATCATATCCAATGTGTACAGATTGATCTCTATAGCATACGGTCAGATTGGTATGATTCAAGCGGCTGCTGGATTCTTTTCCTATTTCATCATCTTGGCTGAGAATGGATTCCTTCCCCCAATACTCTTTGGCATTCGTAAACAATGGGACTCAAAGGGTGTCAATGATTTAACGGACTCTTATGGACAGGAATGGGTAAGAGTCTATTGCAAGAGTCCATGATGAATTCTCATTTATTTTGTCTTAAAAAGTTGTTTTTATTGAATTATTTACATAAACATAATGTCATCTTTCCTTTCTACAGACCTACACGGACCGTAAGAAGTTGGAGTACACTTGTCACACTGCTTTCTTCGTCTCTATCGTGATTGTGCAATGGGCTGACTTGATCGTTTGTAAAACTCGAAGAAACTCCATCGTCCATCAAGGAATGAAGTACGCCATTCTTTATTTTATTTCCTGTATCAAAAAGAAACCCCCATTCGCGTCTTTAGTTCCGCTTTTTTAGATAGAAAAAAACATTTAAAAAGGCACCATGGAGGAAATAACATTTTGAAAGCCACATCCAAATGCTGATGAAATAATCAATGTTTTTTTTTGTTTTTAATTCAATAGTAACTGGGTGCTTAATTTCGGTTTAATCTTTGAAACGGCCCTGGCAGCTTTCTTGTCATACACACCCGGAATGGACGCTGCACTTCGTATGTATCCACTCAAGTAAGTTTGCAATTTGAAAATTATTAAATCAATATATTTATTATGTCCTGTATTTATTTATTTTTGACAAATACAAAACTACTACTAAATGCTGGGTACTAATGATTACATTGTTTGATTTATTTCTTGTGTAGACTAAACTGGTGGATTCCGGCCATCCCCTTCTCAATATCTATCTTCATCTATGACGAGATTCGTCGATTCATCTTACGGCGTAATCCAGGTGGTTGGGTCGAACAAGAAACTTACTATTAGTCCAATACAAAAAAAACTTTTAGTGATCGTAGTTAACTATTATTATTATTATTAATATTACTTAATAATGATGATGATGATGATATAAAATAAAATAATAATATAATAAATAATATACAACAAAAATATATACCTAATAAATAAAAATTTAAAATTATATATATATATATTATATGTATATATATCAAAAGAATTCTTGATAATCGTCAGTGACATTATATTGTAATCATACTATTATATAATATACTATTATTATATTCTATGCGTATTACTTTTCAAAAATGGGGTGAGAAAAAAAAGAGAAACACAATTACTACAATATATTATAAGGAAGAAAAACAAAAACCAACTATTATAATATTATAATATAAACAAACACAAAAAAAAGATGAAACCTATATATTGAAAATTTGAATTGATTGATTGAGACAAAGACATTTTGAGCGAGAGAGAGAGAAAGAGAGCGAGCAAGCGAGCGAGAGAGAGTGTGAATACATGGAAACTACTATTACTACTACTTCTACTACTACTACTATACTACTACTACTACACACACAACAAAAAAAACTATTATTAAAAATGATGATAATGATATGTAATTCTAATATCTATATCTACAAAGAAAAAGAAATCCAATAATGAAAAGATACATACATGAATTTAAACCCTCAATCTGTATAGAAAGAAACAAATGATAAATGAATAACTGACATTTGTAATGTGTGTTCCTCTTCGTCGATTATTTTCCTTCACAAGTAAGAAAATAATATATTGAGAAAGAAAAAAAAAGTTACAAAGTTGAGTCTATATAATTCTAACAATTATACTAACGTCTTAAACTAATCTCCATTACACTATATTAACGTCTTCTATACATCAAACATCATCAAGAACAACAACAACAAAAGTTGTAACTACTCAGATTTCATGTAATCCATGTGTATATGAACGGCAGTAAGTTGAGACAAAGGAAAATAATCCAAAAAATCCAACCAACAACTAAAATTACTTATACTAATATACCAACTAACAGCACACATGTATATAATATATAAATACTAACTTTACATAAATATTGCTATAAATATATTAACTAAGACTAATAATGAAACAAAATGCAAACATATTAAAATGAAAGAAAGCTGCTGAACTCATATACAACATGAAAAGAAATGAAATCTACTTAACGAGTTGAATCTAATTCCAATATTGACTCCCAACAACAACGACAACACCTTCTAATACAGTTGTTTATACGAAACAAGCAAACAAAGAAATGAGATACAGTGTCATCATCATCAGTTCATCCAAAGATTCAGTATGTACTATATTATCATCATCATGATTAAAAATGATCATCCGAGAGAAATAAATGGCTGAGAAAAATCGCAACAAAACCAGAACTTTGCAAACTATTTACAAAAATAATACTGCAAACTAGTGTGTCTTTGTGTGATTTTGTCAAATTTTAACTGTCATTGCATCATTGTTAAAGAGGAAAAAATGTTCATCCATGTAGTAAAAAAAATATATAATTACTTAATTATAATTAATTATATTAATATATTATAATATAATGTGTTATTCAAAATAAAAAAAAAAAAATTATTTAAAAACAAACAAAAAACTGATGTAAACACACACAGAAAGAGCGATGAGGCTCTATCTCACACACACCAAACCAACTTACTTAAAAAATGCCCACTGCCTCCCTTTTTGTCCATATAATATATATGTTTTAAAAAAACTCAAAAACTGTAAAACCAAACATGAAAAGCAATCCAACTATATTATTCTATGCTTACAACATAAAAAAAAATGCTCGATATGTCAAAATCAAAAAACTAATCTCCCACCTTTCTCTCATCTCGTCTCAAAAGAAATAATATCTCATCATCAACAGTCTTCAAAAATTTCGAGAATGAACATCCAAAATCGAAATTTGTCTTTATAACATCAATTTTACAAACAAACAAAAGTGAAAATTGTGCATAATAATATACTTTCATATAATGATAACTTGTATATATATTGTAATAATGAGAAAGCTCAGAGAATAATTTGAAAAAGTGAAGATCACAAAAAAAAATACTTACAACGAACATCATTTTTTTTGTAATCTTGAATCACTGTACCATCATCACACGACAAAACTGACAACTTTGAATAAAAACGAGCTCATGAGATAAAACTATATAGATGGAAGGAAATAAAGGGATTTATGCGGAAGAAATACACACATTAAACACGGTATAGTTAAAAGAACGCATCCATCATCGTGAGGAAGCAGAGCAAAAAAACTAAGCAAAAACTATGACGTATTTAAACACTAATTAAATAAAATTTCAAATAACCAATACCAAGCAGCAGTGAGAGCGTCAAATATATATATATATAATAATTATATAATAGACTCAGCATTCATCAATCTACTAGCATCATGATAACGTATCTAAATATATAATTAAACTACGTTTTAGTTTTAGGCATTACATATACTATGGATATAGATACTCTATTAATAAACAAATATATATAGTTACTACGGACGGATACTATATGAAAACCATATAACTAAATGAACAGTATCATATTTGTGTGTAGGCGCTATGAACAAGGGCAAGATGACTAAAATACTGTATGTCAAAAAAAATGTCAACCACAAATCAAATAACAACAACAAGAAACCATGTTATAGAAATATAGGAGGAATATATTTAAATTTACAAGAAAAAAATAATTAATTGTGTATTCTATATTATAAAACGCTTCATCACTCTCATCACACATTTTTGACTTGATTAACTTTGACGTAAAACGTACACACACGCTGTCCCATTGATGATCCCAGAACCAAAAAAAAACTCGGAATAATGTATTGAAAAATACATTTAAAAAATCCGTAATCCGTCTTCAATAAAAGAAATAACTACAGATTTAAAACTAACTACATTAATCCTTATACAGCTAAATACAATTCTATGATTGATTGCTAAATTATAACTACACACAGATTAACAATAAAACATAAAAATATTGGAGACGTGAGTGAACTATAATAAAAATAAAAATCTAACGACTATACTTACTTACAAACAAACAAACCAACCAACTTAACAAGCAAACAAAAAAATAATTATTACCAAACCCTCAAACCGCAGAGCCAGAAACATATAGAGAGCGCGTATATTATTCTAAAATTTTAGAATGTCCCTAAATAATTTTTATGGGACAATGAATTGTGAGAAAACAATTTTAACGTTTCGATTATTCGAGTATCAGTCAGAAGAGAAAAAATTAAATACTGAAATAATATGACTAAATTACACAGATATATAGTAAGGAAGTAATGAAATAATATATTATGTATATGAGTGTACATTACCTATATATTATATATACTGGATGCTCGTAAATTGTAAATTTAAAAAATATATTTACTTATGTCGTTATCTCTATGATGTATTTACATTTTAACAAAATCAACCAACCAACCAAAAAATAATCCAATCTCGTTCAGCAAGTTCCCAAAAAAATATGTATTCTATATCGCTGCGAGGCCACCCCTTCCAAAATAATAAAAAGGGTGTGCTCAAATTTCAAAAAAAGGAAATCGAGTTTTTCAAAAATGGAACCCGGAAACAAATAATAAATAATGGCAAATGACAATTATTCAATGATTTCAAATCAATTACAATCTTATAATTACTAAAATTATTATAATTATTATTATGTACTATTATTGTTATTACTGACACACGATGCAAAATATGAATTATGAATTAATCGATCGATATAATAATATTATTATGTTTGCGTATTAATTATTACATTATTATATATTACAGAATATATTAATCCTCTATTTATTTCATTGTATGAAATGAATTTGGAATTTATAATGCAAAAGAAAAAAATAATCGACGCATACTTAACTATATAGTAAAAAAACACATTATGAATTATTTATAGACATTGTGTGAGTTTTTTGACCTGTAAAAGTAAAGTAAAGTACTGTTACAGATAATACTATATAATATGTATGTATACATGAAAGGAAAATCGTAAAAATGTCAACTGTGTATAAAAGTAAACGTGTTAAAACTTTAGGTGTAAAAAAATAATAAATAAAAGTAAAGATATATATATATATACTTCTATATAATCATACAATTTAGTGTAATCTAGATATACCTATCTATACACCATTCTATAAAATAAATTTGAGGTAAAATTCTAAAATCGTGTAATAATCGTAATATATAATAATATGGTTAAATAAATATGGTATTGTTACTATATAGAATTTCACATGAGTAGGATGATATGATATGACGAGAGAGAAAATGAATTAAAAAATTTAAAATTAACGCATTTTATGTAATATATTCAAAAGAAAAAATTAATACGGAAAAGGGACTTAAATAATTATTATTCTATTATTATTCTACTAAAAAAAACTTAAGTAAAAAGTTAATATGTAATAATTATATAGAGATCTAAACTTAGCTATACAATGTATTAAAATTACACACGACGACACACGTGAGAGAGGGATATTGAATAATAAGCTAATAAACACAACAAGAGAAATAAGTAAAAAATTTAGATATATATATACTTAATAAAAATACTAAAATATATAATTATATAATAGTTAAACTATATACTTTTTAGGTATTACTAATATACTATGCTATAAAATATAAAGAAATCGTTATCTCATTGTTAATAGACAACAACAAAATTATTCTATAAAAATATTACCTATACATATACCTATACCATTAGTATATGAATATATTATTATAATTATAGCCATTAATGAACGTAAAAACCATATAACCGTACGCCGTGTATAGCCAGGATTAAGTATATATCTATATAATAAACCAAAAGATGAAGAAAATCCATATACTATAAAATTAAATTCATAAAATTACTTACATTAAAAAAAAATAACGTATTCAAAAATAATATTCAACGGAGTAGAAGATAATATGAAAAGGTATGGAGGGAGGAAAGGATAATTGTATAATTATTATGAATTTAAAATAAATAAAAATATACAACCATTTAAAACCATAGTTTAGTATTAATTAATTAGAAAGCAAGATGAGAGAGAGATCGAGAGATAAGGAGCAGCAAGAGCAGCAAAACAATGTAGTTGTACTCATATATTATATATAATAATTATAATTTACTATAATAATCATCTTTAAAAAAAAATAATAGTTATACTTATAATTAAACCCCCTGTAGACAAATTAATACAATTTAAAACTTGTAGGGAGAGAATATAATTATATATACATACATATAAACAATTATATTACTATCACCATTATGTAAAAAAAAATGAGACACACGGAAAAGCTAAAAAACCAAAACTAAAATCAAAATCAACTTGTGAAAAAAATTCAAATCTACTTTTACCAGAATTATTATTATTACATACGTTTACTTTTTGTAATCGAATTCGAAGTCAAATTTTTATTTTGTTCGAGAAAAAACAATTTCAAGCGTCAACAATTTATGACTACTACTATAAACGTTCTTTATAATAATAATAAAAATAACACACACACACAAATATATACAATATACAACAATAGGCATTCTGACCTGACTATGAAAATCTGCCACATAATTATGCCATATATGATATAATGATATATATGATTGATGATGAGAAAAGATATATAAATATGTAGGCGTATATTGTATATACCAAAACCAATATAGGCGCCCCGGTTATTCTTATATTATTTTTAAAAAATTGTATTTAATTTATTTTTGTTTCAGTCTCTGGAAAAAGATTACACACACTCAGTTTTTTTTTCTCGTTTTTTGTAAAGCTTTACACCCGACATTTTTCTGTTGTACAGCAGAGGTCATTTTCAATTTGAATTTTCAATAATAAGTACAAGTGCGGCGGAAAGAATAAAATAAAAAATGTTTACTTACTTAATAGGCTCTGCTTGTAGAGTTGAATATTTTAAAAAGTGAAACATGAAACAGTATCAAGAGAAAATTACATACATAATAGCTGATGCATGAGTTTGAGTTTTCAACAAACAATGTTATACCAAATTATAAATTATGAAAAAATTTTAAATGGAATTATTACAGTGCGATTGTTATTTACTTAATTATTACATTATATTATAGTGAGTGGATTATGTAAAAATTACTAAAAGATACTACTTACTTGATAAATTACTTGTAGACACACACAAAAAAATTAAATAAATAAATAATATAAAATATTACAATATTATATTAAATGTTACCAAAAAAATAAAAATGCTTGACACGCTTTCTACCTACCTACCTACCTAACTACCTACCTACAAAAAAAAATAATAATCAACAAAAGAATCATTATCATTGATTTAAAAATATAATATGACTCAGTGTTCAGTGATGATGTTCCCGCTCTAAATAATAATACATAATAATAATAACGCTTTAAAAAAAATTTGAATTTCAAAATTTAAGTATTTTTAATTTTAAACTGGACATTATTGTATTAAATTGATTGATTGATTGATCGACACAACATAAAAAAAGGGACAAAATTGTAAAAGCTGACCTCATATAATATAACAAAAATTAAAATAACTGATATAATGACAGGTAATGATGATAGTGTGTGTATAAATACATAATATGTAGTCGTAAAAAAATACATGTTGTTTTTTGTTTCTAATTGTTTTACAGTGAATAATAGTGTAATAAAGAATCAAGTAATTAATGATGGTTTTTAGATACAAAAAAAACACGGCGGCGTTAGTTTCAAAAATTTATTTCGTATTTGATTTTTATTTTTGTAGTTACTTAGTTTCACATTTTTTCCCTATTTTGTTTTCGTCAAAATATTGGATTCAATAATAACATATATGGAAAATATTTTCTACTCCTTCAACTACTACTTACTCACACAGGCAGACCACAGTTTTTAGAGCGTGTGTTTTTTTTAACACATAAAATATATAATTGTATGATGAACATAATGTATGCTTTGACTCGTAAGGAATTATTATTATATTTTATTGAATTATACAACCATTCAATATACCATTCAATCAACATCAACACCTACTTACACCAAATTGTTATCATACATCTAGCTCTGTTGTGTAGAAACATCAAAATTCACAAGTTGTTATGTAATACTTACTGTTATCAATAACAATTAAAACTACAATACAATACCATATAGTTAATCATATTACTAAATAGTATATACCTACATATAATAGAGACTATATATACAAAAGGAATATAATAACGTAACGTATATATATAACGATATATGTACAATATGAGTTGAAAATCCAAAAGTAACAAAAAAAATGAAAAACTGTAATAATTATAATTATTATATATATATATATATTATAAGATTATTACAAATAAAATCCCAGTTCCGTAGTAAACAGTAAAAAAATTTCAGACAAGAGACACATTTTTTCATATTCTTTTAACATACGATTTTGAGGCTATGCCCCTTGTTCCTCCCTCGAACAGGTCATAATTATTTTAATGAAGAAAATTACGAAAACGCTTTTACACAATTATATTTAAAGAAACGTAAAACTTGTTTTATCTTTTATTGATTCCATATACCTCAATTTTCCTTACAAATTCACGTTAAAAAAATTCCACGTTAAATAATATTCAATAAAACTGATTCTACTACGTATTAAGAACGCGAACGTTAAATTCCAAATTGTTGGAGGGAGTCAAAAGTTTTCCCACAATTAACTCAAGTTCTCGTAAAGCCAGTTGAGAATGAATCCTGGCCACGGCGTCCACCTCCGTTTCAAGAAGTCGTGTAAGGAGTCTTCTAGCATCCCGTAAATAACGGCCGATTTCGGGATCTTCTAAGATGAGCTTCGTCGTAAAATCTTTTTCAACGCCACGTAAGAGGAGGACAATTAAATGAAGGGCGGCACGTCGAACTTCGACTTGTTTTTCCAGGATAAGGAGTGTCTCTACGCATTGCCATACCTATAAACGGTAAAAACGAAAATTGAATTAAATGTTTACACAATTTGAGGGGGGTCTCCGATTTTCCTATGCTCGTAATGTTAAACACAAATTTTCAGGGGGTTCAGCGAGTATTACAGGTGCCGATGTTTCAGACTAATTACAACTACATACAAGTAACTTACAAAACACAATTTTAAACTATTATATTTATAAAGGCATAATGTCACTCACTTCCGTCAGAATGGTCCCAAGAGAGAATTTAAGGAGATGACAAAGTTCCCCCAGATTGGAAAGGGCGGAAGCCCTAATTAAAGAGTCGTCGTCCCGAACCAAATGAAAGCATACGTTGGTGATGGGAACCCGGTAAATTGGAGAAATCTCACCCAGTCTTTGAACGATTTTCACGACAGCCTCCCCGATTTTCATACGAAACTCGGCACGTTCCTCTGCCCGCATGGATTTGACTACTTTGCTGGAAGTAGCTGTGTCATAGTTGCCGTATTCTTGTATTAATATAGGGACCACTATAGAATGAAATTTGAGTCCCAACGTTGCCATCCCTTGAATAGCCATGAGGTAGACGTAGGAATCCTCGTTTTTAATTTCTCTCTGAAAGATTTGAAGGAGAACCTCTTCCCTCTTGAGCACATCTTCATTCCTTTCTTCAAGTAGTTTTCGAAGTTCTAAGAGGCCGTGACCTTTGATAGGCAGCATGGGATTCGCTACATTCTCCAAAGCAGACTCGAAGCGAGTCTTCCTTACTTTAGCTTTTCCAGCGTGACCTCCTCCTCCTTTCGTCTCTATAAGGAGCATTATATCTCCGGCCATTTGCGGGATCCCTACCGAGATCATCCCACCATGGGGAGTTTGTTGGAATTGACGGAGATAAGGAAGAAACCTTTGTAAATCCTCCCAAGACGAATCCATTGAAGAAGCCTCTTTCCCAATTTTACTTGTCATCGTCAACTCACTCTCTCGCATAGCTTCACACATGGTCCCTAGAATGCCCAAACTGAAAAGTACACTTTGACCAAATTCATACTCATCCCCAGTCCTGGAACTACTCTCCATTTCCAAAGTTAATTTCTTAATAATTAATTCGAGGAAATGAAGAGTCTGTTCTGGATTTTCAATCACACCCATATCTTCAATGATGGAGTCGTCCGAACCCAAATCACTCAGAAGCTTCATTGCAATACATTTTTCACAACCTATTCTTTCCTTAACGTCCAAATCTTTGAGTACTCTGCTGCTGTGCACTGCCGATTCTCCAGATGTCTTTTGCGTTGGTGTTGGTGTTGATATTGGAGATGGGGACGGGTTTTCGATCGGGTTTTCGTCTGCTTTGTCAGCATATTGAAGAAGTTGACAGAAAATTTTACCACTGACCTTTCGAATTCGTTCATTCTTTAACACTCCCGAACATAGTGTAGCACAATCTTCGCTCACAAGTTCCATAGTATTCTCTTCTACATTGCTAGGATTTAGTCGAACAATTTTTACTGCCTCCACACTCAGTCTATTATTTGTTTTGGAGCTTGGCTCCGGCTGCATTTCATATTCCATTTCGGTTTCCAGACACTCATTGATATCGAAACAAACCCTATTAATTTTAAAGTTTAAATCCGCCCCTTCTTCTTCTCGTCTTAACAATTCTTCGGGAACTGGGTTATCATTTAGTAGCAATTGTAAACAAAATTTAGATAACGTATTTGAAGAGTCACTAGCCCTGGTACTGGTACTTGTAACAACTGGTGATGGGGAAGTATGAGCTTCACTAAGAGAATTTAAAACTTCAAACATGGTGATGAGAACATCTTGCAATTTCTGATGCTGAAGTTGAATAAGTTCCGTGATTTGTGGATCCTGAATTTTCCTTTTCAAGTATGACTCGAATGTAGAGAATATTTGGAAGAGAAGGGAGTAGATGGGAAGGAAGGAACTCAGGGGAAATGGGAAGTCAATGGCCGGCGATAATACCAAGAGTTTTCCGGCATAAAATATACAGGTTTCGAGCTCTTTTATAGATATTGACAGCTGCGGATTCGCATTTTCAGCGGTTTTTGTAGGAGCACTGCTCAATTTTAAAAGTGGATCAAATAAACGGTTCCAAAAACTATTTCGGATCGTTGAAGGATCTATATTATGCAATGTAAGAGCACTTGTTAGCGCAATAATAGTAAGTTGCTCCTTATTTTCGTGAACATTTGCGGTATCCGTTGTTGACTCGTATTCTATATTTCTACTTGAGTTTTGGTTGAGGGTACGCACCATATTATAGGCTTGTGTTGAAAGATTTATTAGACGGGACTGAAGGAGCTTCACGTCTCCAATTTCATTGTTGAGGCGAACAGCTTCTCGGAGAAGATTCGAAATAACTCGAGATACTTTCCACACGGACGAACGACCCAATGATTCTAAAACAGCTTGGGAAATTGTGAAGAAACCAGTCCCAGTTTTTTCGGATGAAAGGAGCAATGAAGACAGGATTTCGGAACATGCTTTTCCAATCCATCGGGGACGAACTGCTGCTCCGATGAGGAGCAGTGAGTTGACCAAAGCTCCTTTTGGGGATGACGAAAGAAACTGTTTATGGAGTAAATTATTTAATTGGTCTCGCTCACAGAGAACACGATTATACTCCTCAAAAGTGAGGCCTGGATTCTGAACTACTGCAACTTTGCAATCTAATTTAAGCGGTTCGATGTCCTTTGAGCTAGCAGGACTGTCACAGTGACAGGGCAAAGGTTTCTTAAGTGGAGACTTACACAATTGAAGTAGAGAGGATAAAATATCACATGTGTATTTTTGTAGAATTATAGAAGTGAAACTGTGATGATTACTAAGGAATAGTAAAGATTTTACAGCATGTGACAGTCTAAAAAACTTGTCTAATTCTGATATATTCTTGTCTCCCAAAATAAATAAATGAGAATTGATATTAACTTTACGAAATTTTTCTGGCATCCCAACGCCTGGGAACAAATATGGTAGAATACCGAATCCAACAACAAGTTCCACACATTTTTGCACATAGATCTGACTCTGTAAACTAAGCGCTTCTATTGATCTCTCCGCTTCACTCAGTGTCTTTTCAGTCTTTTCAATTTCCGATTTAAGCTGTGATAATACTTCCAAGATTAAGCAAGTGTACTTCCATGTCGGGGAGATTTCCGCATTCTCTATATACTCCTTATTGAGAGAGAAATCAGTCAGCTGTACATTTTCCAAAGATGCATTTAGCAATGAGCCTAATAGCAACGAGGGGCTTTCTGCCGGGACCTTCCGACTCTTGATTTCTAAAACATAATAAACTATTTAAGTATATGCAAAAACAAACACATAAATGAATACCTAGGATTAAAATGTGAAATGTTTGCATACACTTCACACTTGCTAACAAGTTTAGGCTAAACACATGGCCCGTATTCTACAGTCGTCACCCGTGTCATGTCATAGTCAAAAATTTCGAAAGAAACTTTAATATTATGTAATGGAACATTTAATTTAATGCGATATACTCAATACTAGATTACTAAATTCTTATTCGCTTTTTGTCTGTACATAATACATACCATGTTCAGGTTCGAATGGAGTTGACAGAAACTTTACAATGTACAAAATTCGCTCCATTTTCTTCTAGTTTTCTTTCCTTGAAGCTAAATGGATGTTGCTTTTATTGACAAGTTAAATAGCCAAGCACTGTTAAATTGTTAAACATTTAATTGTAAACTACTGTAAAGTAGTATAAAGTGATTGAAACAAACACGCAAATTCGCAATTTGCTTACTTCAAGATTCGAGACAAAACACAAAACGTGCTTGGGCTTGGGAACACAAGGATTAAATTTCCCGCTTGTAATGACAGGGAAATTTAATCCTTGTGTTTTTTGGGAAATTCTAAATTCTATGGTTAATGGAAGGAGCCATAGGCCATAGTCATGTTTCGATGATGGAAAATCAAAATTCGGTTAGGAATGGTCCATAAATGATGTCATCCAGATTATCACTGTTTTAGGACCCACACACCCATATGTCATCACTTCAACATTACGTAAAAGGCTATCTTCAACATGGTATTTCATCAGCAGCCGAATAGATTCACTGACCCTACCTAACCCATGACATCATTTATGGACAACTCCTAAAACAAGTTGAAATTCATATTATGCAAAGAAAAAAGAAGCCCCATGCATGCCTTTCATTCAACACCACAATAATAATTGAGTAAACGTTCTTTCCGTGGTTAATTTTATAGCTAATTTTTAAATTTTTATTTATTCTGAGCAAGAGTTCGTAAACGTAAGTAAACGGTAACAATTCTACGTGAAATAAAGGATATTATTACAACTAACAGCGTAGTAATAAATTACTACACACAATAATTCC
>JAQFZE010000300.1:0-30031 GCA_034695245.1 Dicyrtomina saundersi | reverse complement strand
TTAGTTACTATTTCATTAACAATAAACTTAGCTGTTGTTTTTGCATTTGAATTTGGCACTGCCTTGCTGATTAACGTCTTGGTTAGGTATTCCACCGCTGTTAGGATGTACTTATTTTCTCCCGATGATTTCCTAATGGGCCTGGCAAAGTCAATCACTGTACGTTCAAATGGGTAGGTGGGTAACTTAATAAACTGGTATAACCCGGCTGGTTTTTGTCGTGGTACTTTACTTCTCTGGCACTCCGGACACGATCTAACGTACCAATTAATTTCCTTCCGCATCCTAGGCCAGAAGAATCTCGCCCGAATTTTTTGGTAAGTCTTCTCTCGTCCTAGGTGGCCTCTCATCTGTGAACTATGGAAGTCCTTGTAAATCTGATCTTTCCAATCCCTGGGAACCACAATTAAAAATTCTGGTCCTGTTAAGTCCGGGTTTCTAAAATAAAGTACTTCATCAATTAATTTGTACTTCCAATATTTGTTAAGTCTATCGGTTCCACAATGCAATGCTTTCATAATCTCTTTCAATGCTGGATACTTGTGTTGGGTACCAAAGAATACTTGCTCTCTATTGATGGTCCATATTTGCATGTCAAAATCTATGTCGTCTGAGTTATACTCATTAGGCGATGACCTGGAAAGTAAATCTGGTAAAATATTAATTTTCCCTGCCAGATGCTTCATGTTGACAATATTAAATTCTGATAACACCAAAGCCATTCTTGCTAACTTTGGACTTAATGGTTTTTTCCTTGAAGTTACTAATGACAGTAAAGCTGAGTTGTCAGTGAGTATTTCAAATGGAATTTCCTTTTGAAAATGACTAAACTTCTTAAGCGCCCATACTATTGCGGTCATTTCCAATTCTGGAATTTAGTAACTCTTCATTGCACTGTTGGTCTTCTTACTGATATAGCCAATAGGCCGATCTACCTCTCTCCCGTTGATGACATGTCGCTGTTTTAGTACGGCTCCAAGTCCCTCAAGGCTGGCATCGGTTTTGAGAGTTGTCTTTCTTATTGGATCGTAATGAGCTAATATTGGTGCTGTTGTAAGTGCCATCTTCATGTCTTCAAAGGCCTCATTCGCTTCTGTGCTCCATACATATGGAACCTTCTTGCAAAGCAAGGCTGTCAGTGATGCGGTTCGTTTCGCTAAATCTTGAATGAAGGATCTATAAAAGTTGACAGCCCCCATAAATTGTTGTAGTGACTTGACGCGTGTCGGTGGTTTGATCTTTCTAATAGAATCAACTAATGCTGGGTTGGTCCGGTTGTATGAACTTTGGTTAAATCGACTTAATGAATAAATTATTATTTATTAATGTTTATTATTATTATTATATATGATTGTTCATTATTTCAGTTACTTTTGAAGGTAATTCAAGCACTGGCGGCATTATTTTTTCTAGCAGTGTACTTTGCAGCATTAAAATTTGAATAGAATGACGCAAAAGCCTATTTTAATTACAAAATGGTTCAAACTGTAGAGTTTGTAGCTGCATTCTGTATAAACTTGCACGTGTATCATGTATTTCAAAAAAACAAAGAATTAGTAGAAATTCTTAACAATTTCCGTCTTATTCATGATAACCTGGCAAATATTGGAATTCAGCAGCGCAATTTAAATGACGTAAGCAATATTTTTCATAATAAAGGAACTCGTCTTCAAAATACGTACTTGTCAAATAATGACTTAACATATTTTTAAACGACAATTAAAAAAAGTGTACTAGCCCAGGGACAGTACGCAAATAGATAATAACGACAACTTCATATATAAAATTATTTAATTATGTGACTGTCAGTTTAGCTCATGTAATTATTAGGTTTACTTTAAATTAGCACTGTACTTCTGATTCCAGGCTAGGGTTGTGGCGATATCGGTAATTGCGTTATGGTTTGGTTGGTCCTTGCATAACTGAGAGGATAATTATTGACGACCTCTAGGATCTTTTATCGAAGCAAGATGACTCAAGAAAGATTCGTTGTCACGTGACTTAAATCTCTGTATTTAGAATCGAGGGAAAAGTTCTTTGAGCCGACGCTATTAGGAAAGATAAAGAAAAGATGCATCCTTTAGATGCATCTTTGGTCTGAGATTTCGAAATCACAGACAGTTGGCTTTGAATTGGCATAAGCAACAGTCGAAATTTATTACGCTCGTAGAATTTTGTTACCGTTTGTAAATTCGTTGAAATACTTCTGACACGTATTTTTTTTTTCGTTTCGATCGTAAACTATTTTGAAAGTAGTTATTTTCAGTTTTCAAGTTTATAGTTTCAAATAAATAGACAGTAGAATTAAATCAGTCGTAGGTCATTCTACAAAATATTCTCCGTTTATTAAGTTCCTTCATCCGAACCCGAACCAGATCCAGACACAGAGAATTCTGATTGAGTACGTGACACGGTATCGCATCATTTAATACATTATATTTTTAATACAATTCGGACAAAATCATTCGTAATAATATTTAGCTTTTCCGTTTATTTCCGTTTTTCATACAAGTAGAGTATTTGTATCTTTCAGTTAGGAATTATCCTTTTGTTTCAGGATTATAAATCCCTCTTTTTGTTTCCGTTTTTCATTAAATAAATTAATTAACATTATTCGTAAATTAACAATATTTACTTGTGTACCTACGTTTGTGTAATATAATTGCATATGTGTGTTTCTTATATTTACTTTTATATTGTGCATTACATACTGTTATATTTTACATGCTTAAGTAAATTTGTGCATTCGTTCGATTTTAAGATCATTCATTATTTAAGTTATTTGCTCACCAACTTACCTACCATTCCATACAGATAGTTAGTTAAGTAGTACGTGGTCTTAAATATTCTCATTTCCTATTTTCAACGACCTCCTATATCGCTAAAAAGGACCAGTCATTAATTTAGTAAAAGTAGGGACAGTAGCACTTCGGCCAGCATCCCTTTATTAAATTAATTATTGTTTTTCAGAAAGATAGGAAAATCAGACACCTCCGGTTTCCATCCTTTCATAACAATGTTTTCTTGACCTACGCCGATCTTCAGGGTATTTCCATTTCTGGAGCAATCAGCTACGTTTACAGTGCACGTGCAGTATTTGGTCAAAATGCAAGCATAAATTTTGATGATGATGCTCCGGTCACTCCATGTAATGCGATTATTGTGATTTCCTTATTTACTGGAAGTTTTTTAACTTTCCTTGCTAATATTTGGGTTGTCATAACCGCGCTCGTTCATTCAATTGGGTACTATTTGACTGTTTCCTGTTTTGTTAAGTCACTCAGACAAATTGAGGTGCAGAAAAATGATCCGAACAACCTTGCTTTGACACAATATTTGGTAAGAACAGCGTATTTTACCATTTATACGCTTAAATATTTAGATCTTTAATGACAAGAAGTTCATGAACAAACTTTATCAAAAAAGATTTTAGGTGTATTGTCAGAAGATGCATAAACAGTCTGGCACTTTAAGTAATTTTTGACTAGGTGACGGTCAAATTTGATCGTCTGCAGAGGAATTCAAATTTGAAAGTGTGACGTTCATTTTTGATCGTGCAGAAATTTGTCCGTTGCTGAAACAATAGACATAATTTTAAGGCACTCAGTTATAAAAGTAATATTATTTTTGAAGCAGTCTTAAACCCGTGTAGCTTAAATAGAAACAAGCGATTATTAGATGCTGAGCAAGCATCTTATGAAATGGTTTTGTCTGTCTGTCTGTCTGTTTATTCGTTGGTCCTGCTCTACAGGTCACAGTTTTGAAGCCATTTCTTTCAAACTACTTTTAAACTCTCACAAATGCGAGCAAGAGGGGCCTATTGGTATTGTGTAATGATCGGAATTATAGTTTGTCTGCATTTATCAGCTGAGTGAACCAAGAATCAAAATCTCTATCGGCATAAAAAAAAGAGGGTGGCTTTACATGTCATGTACATACCTACCGGAGAGCTTGTCTAGTTTCGCCAAATAAAATACACATAAAAAGTTTTCACGAATTTACATTGGTAATAAATTTACTTAACTAATATGTACGTTTACAGGGCAGCCTGGTATAGTGGTCTTGCGTTTGGGACCACAATTTAGTATTGGAAAATATTCACGCTCATGACCGGGGTCCACGCTTCGAGCACCAGCTCAGGCATTTGGAATTCTCCTCCCTTGCCATAATTTAAAGATTCCTATTCAATACTGCAGGTCACAGACATACGTACGCAAATAGGATATAGATGGTGACGGATCGTCCATAAACGACGTCCTTCAAATATTATAGTTTCAAGTACCCCCATTTCCAACCATAAATTTTTTTTCTACCTGTTTTACCTACATGTAATGAACTTCCCATTATTGGTTATATATAGTCAGAGATCGTCCATAATGACGTCCTTCAAATATCATTATTTTAAACACCCCTATCACTAACATTAAAGTTTTTTAAATGCTGCGGAAGCATCTATTGGAATGGTGTTGGCTGGCTGTTGGTTTGTCTGTCTATCTGTAAATATGGCTGCAGATTAAACGCTACAGGTCACGTGCTACAGGTCACATTATTGAACTAATTAAATTCAAACAACTTTCTCTTGTCCGCAAGTGCGAGAAAAAAGTACTGCATAATTTTTGGCCCAATGTTAAAATCATGTTTTAAAGTAAAACAAAAGAGGTGACAGTTTATGGAAGTAGATACAGAGGTGTGAGCTTGTCATGTTTCGCCAATAAAACGCACGGAACCTTTTCACGAATTTACATTACAAGTGAAGGTATGAAATCAATCAATCAATCGATGTACGTTTACAGCGCAGCCAGGAATTGTCGTATTGTGGTCGTGAGTTCGGGACTGCAGTGTCAAATTCGAAGATCTTTATGCGCAGGTCTGGGCACTAGGCTTTGATTACCACCTCAGCTTCTTTGCATCCAACTTCCTCACGACGTTTCACGTACATACGTATATAGCTCATACATGGCAATGGCTATTTCATACGTCTTTCTAATATTACCAGTTTACGGATCCTCCTTTATTACTACATATGACGGACATACGTATGTGGCTTAAATATAGTAAGGCATCGTCTTAAATGAGGTCATTCAAATAATATCATCCAACTCTCTTTACCAGCAAATCTTGTACTTACAAGCAAACCACCTACTATGATGTCTCGGGATCTGGAAAAGCATAGCCAGAAATGTTTCCTTGGGCCTCAGTGAGAACGAGTTGTGTGGTCACTCGAGTGCATTTTGCGCGGTGCTTCAGCAGCAGCCCGCCAAAATTCAAAAAAACTGAATTTTTCAAAGTTTGCCACGCTGTAACTCTTACATTTTGTGTCTGATATTAATAAAACTTGCATTTTTGTAATGCTCAGACTTTTTTTCATAAAATAATTTCTCAAAATTTTGAATTTCGATTTTTTTAATTTTTTTTGAAAAATTAATAAAATGTATTACTTTTCAGCCCTAATTTTTAATTAAGATTTTAAAAAAATAAAATAAAAAGTCGAATTTAAAAATTTCCAGACATAAATTTTGAGATAAAATTATGAGAATCACAAACAGGGCAGCAAAGTTTTAAAAAATCAGTTTTTTTGAATTTTGACGGGCTGCTGCTGAAGCACCGCGCTAAATGCACTCGAGTTACGACACTATTCGTTTTTACTGAGGCCTAAGAAAATTTCTTTGGCTATGCTTTTCCACATCCCGAGACATCATAGTAAGTGGTTTGCTTGTTAGCCTACTTTTATCGGCGCTGACTGTGAGAGCTTCATTTTAGCCTTACTACAAAAGCATTGTTTACCAGTGACCAAGCCAATTCACTGTATGCTTAGCATCTACTTCAGGCCCACGGTCACTAAATCCGTCGCGAAGTGCCGGATTTTTTTTATTTAAAAGTTGCCTGTAATTTATACAAACAGATTATCTTTGCAGGTTTTCAAAATATTTGAAGAAATATGTCAGCATGTAGTATTTTGCAATTATGTTGATTTTGCATAAATGGTTTAAAATTAACTTTTGGAAAAGCCTGAATTAAGTAATGTTTCATCCCTAGGCTCACTTATAATACAGAAATAGGTTTGTTTAATTTATAAAAAATGTTATTGTTGCTGTGTTCTAATCACGTGCGTGTTGGACCTAAATTATGGTAAGAATTATTATTATTATTATTAAATTATGGAAAGATGCACAAAATAATAAAAAAAAATCATGTTGCTTATTAAAAACTATGTGGCAATACTAGGAAAACTACCATTAACGATCGTGTTTTTGTTCACACATTAAAGTTTTTCACCCAAAACACACCAAACAAGGCGAACGTGTTTAATGCTACAATGCATGTTTTACTTTCTACGAATGTTACTTCAAGTTTCAAAAAAGTTTTAAATTTATTAAATATTTCAGTTTACAGAAAATTGAAAACGTATAATTAAAAAATGTAGAATATTAGCAATAGCAATACCACGTTGCTTCAGGCAGCCGTCACATGTACAATTTTCTCTTTCAATATGTCTCACAAGGTCTCATTAAATAATTACAGTTTCTATGAATAACACTAATGCACAGTCCAGTAATTAGCATATTAGCTACCAAAATATTTTTATTCTGTCAACATTTTCCAAATGCTTTTGTGTATCGTCAGGTTTCCCTGACACATAGAAATGTAGTGTAAATAAAATGTCAAGAAACATCTTAGTCTGTATTTGTTTTACAACACGGGTTTGCTTGTAATGCATAAAAATATTTAAGTTTTAATCGTAGGTATTACACGTGAACAAACAAAATCTGTCAATCAATGAGACCTTCACGCGCTGTGCATTATAGTTAATCCCTGATTTCACACACTTGTTAGGAACCATATTACTTTTTAGAATCGAATCTAGATTCCCTTATTCGGTAGTGTGGGTTGCAATGTCTACCTAGCAGTTAGCTGCATTGCTTAGCCTTTTCTTGACCAAGGTTGTAATTGTGAAGTGTCGATTTTACATTTATTACTTTTATAAAAATGTTTTTTGCAAAATTGTGACTAGTAGAGCACGGCCAACATAAAGGCAAACCAATAATTAGTTATGACGATTCTAGTACAAGTATAATTTTTATTCGTTATAAGCAATTAACTATTATCATTCAAAATGATTCCAAAGTCACCATCATTCTTTTCCTCAAGAAAACTTAGTCACGAATCCAGAAAATTAACACAAATTCTATTTCCAGTAAATTCGTGTAAAGATAGTTTCCCATTAACTAGATTTCTGAAAACATTTTATAACAGAAGCGCCTTCTATTTTGTGTCTGCAGGAACAATTATTAAATGTAAGCAACCTGAAACTGAAACTGGATCTGCCTCTGTTTACTATTGTAAGACTCAACCTTGGTATATTCAGGTACACATTGTCATTAAAAAGTTATATCTTATACAATGTTGGGTTTTGTCAGTAGTACGCTTGTAAACACTAATGTTTAACAAAGCATAAAATACTTAAAACGTTTTAATTTATAGCTTGTATTCATCGTTGTACAAATATGGACTGCACTGGCACATCTGTTTTCAGAATTCCACCTAAGTCAAAACAACGTGCGGAATAATCCAGATGGCAGCCATTTTAGAAACGAATTCCGTATTTTCTTAGACTTTTTCTGGGTACTCATGTTGCTTAACATTTACAGAATTTTTCGAAAACGAAGTCAAGGTTTTTGCAATATCCTTCAAAAACTTGACAAAATCCAGAGACTTTTTCAGGAATCGGGAATAAAACTGCAGAAAAAATGCTTTGTAAGGCCTAACTTAAAGTTACTGTTTTATTACAAGCATCCTTCACACAGTTTGCTTATCATACTGGAATATTTTGTTTAGATAAAAGGAATGTCCATGGTTCTTCTCGTCTTGCCTTTCTTGTGGGGATGCTACTCTCATTTTTTCATAAATTATGAAATTCAAACAAAAACAATTACCACAATTCTTCGAGAACAAGTGTATGGCTCTCACATTGACCTTGCGAAGTGCACCCACCAAACTTGTACTGACAGTTTTAAAAATTCCACCATGTCCATGGGCTACAAGGTATTAGCAGCATTTGTAGTGGCGGGAAGATTAGGTTTTGAAGCTGCTACATACTTTTCACATACTACAGCGTTAGTACATACAATTGTAATGTACGTTTTAGCGCGGGACTTTATAAATAATTTAAAAAGGGAGAGTCACGATAACCTGGAGAGAGCCTTTAAACAGCGACTTACTGTAAATAGGAAATATCACTTATTAAATCCATTATTTTTAATAATTAAACCACGAAATTAATAAATTGTTTTACTAATTCCGTTGCCTAATTTGTAAGTTTTTAATTCCTATTTTAATTTTTTTAACTGTAATTGCCATGCTGAAGGTTTTAAAGATTTTTGAAGAAATATGTGGATTGAGTGAATCAATAGATGATGTAATTGGATCAACTGTAGCATTTTCCTGTTTTGACATTCTGACGTATTTCACATCCCTAATCGACGACGTTCCTGCACTTGGGTGGGCCATATTGGTTCAAGTATGCTTGTACGGAGTAATTCAAGGAACGTTTCTAATTTTGGCGGGAGAGACAAATGCAAAAGTAATTTAATTTTTATAATAATTAATTATAACATTAGTTATAAAATGGACAAGTATGTATTTTAGAACATTGTAATAAATTAGGTTCTAATTTTAAACATAATTTTAAGCTCGGCTATTTAACATTCTGGCTTCAAAATTCCCGAGAAAAAAGATCCGCCATATCATCAGGATTTACATCCGTTAAAGAAACGTGGGATGCTCATGAGAGGATTTGGCTTGCATTAAATCAGCTTCAGAGGAATCAAATTGGGATTCGCGGGAAAGCTTTCACAGTCACGTATGGCTTTGTTGGGAATGTAAGTAATTACAAAAAGCATTAAAAATAAATTCATCTTAATTGCTTAACGAAGTAAATTAGAATAAAAAGTCATTATTGTTATTTTTGCAGATGCTAATTTTGCTGCTTAGCTATTCCATTTTAATGTATCAGCTTCAAGTGACCTGATTGAAAACTTGACACACCTATTTTAATCAGCTGCTGGCTTAGTAGATAATTATATAAACTCGAAAAGGAGGGCTTGGTGGTCCAATGGTATATTTGCCAAACACCGAATAGGGCGAGATACTGATGAGCGCAATGTAAAGTATTTATCTCTAGCACTTTCACATTAAATCTAAAAGGCTGTTAAAAGATATGCTTGAAAAGATTATTTATTTAAAGCCTCGTGTTAAAAATAGTAATTGTAATTGATTTATGGTTAATGGCATCAAATTAACCTTTTTCCTAAACACACATTCTAACGTTTATGTAAAGAACTGTTACACAATAAAGTACACACTGCTCTGTTCAGTTGCAAGAGAAAGCAGCAAAACAGTAAACGTAAACGTCTTTCAAATATCACTATTTCATGGATCCTCTTTGATTACATCATGTCACCAACGTGCGTATAATTATGGCTCATCGATTAAAATGGATCGTTCGTAAATGACGCCACTCAAACATCGTCATTTTACGGATCCCTTTTTATTGCAACATATCACAGACATACGTTTATGGCTCAACGGTCATAAGGGATCATCTGTACATGACGTCTACCAAATATCAAAATTTTACGGATTCTTTATTATTGCAACATGTCACAGACATACGTACATGGCTCAACGATGATAAGGGACTGGAGCTATGAGTTTTATTTCAGTTTTACTACAAAATCATGTAATAATTATCAGTGATTGGACAAATTAACGGTAAGCTCAGCATAAACTTCGGGCCCTGGTAGCCAAATGAGGCGCAAAGCGCCGGATTTTTTTCCTTTGCATTAAGGTTTAATTATATATGACTATTACAGTAATAATTGCATCATGTATTGCAAAAGGTTCTCATTTATTTGCATTGGAATTGAGCACGAAGTCCAGTTACTGATGGGAGTATGCCGTACGCCCTTGCACGTGCGGAAATGTTGCAAAATAAAAACAATTGACTGGATAACCGTTGTGCCTTCACATACGTAACCAAAATTTGGTACTTTATATTTTTCAATACTGAGAGGTACTTGTGTGCAGGTTCTAGTTTTATTGAGATAACAAAATATTTAGGTAATAGCTACCAGGCGAGAATTCATAGGAAATTCTAATGTTTGAATAAAGGCTATTTCAATTTTCGTTACCTCCACACGTAACCTATAAATACATAAATGGTTTCAACACTCATGTCATTAAACTTACGGGTTTCACAAGACAGGTGAACTAAAAATGAACTTGGAAATCGTTCACAGTCTTGTCCAGACACTGGCCAGTCCCGGTCCCATTGGTTGTTGCAATGTTTTCGCAAAGATCTCTGACAACAATTAAATTATTCTTCACATTGACAAATTACATCCATAACTTCCCGTTCGTGTATGACGCAGAGAAGCAGAGATTGTCTCTAAGCAAGGAGTCCTACAAATGAAAGGCTGTCTCCTCAGTTCTTTTCTGTCACACAATATTTGTGTACACAAGGATTTTTCAAGATATCTTGTTTCTTGGTGGAAGTACAGAAGATTTCATGTTTCAATTCTTTTTCCTGGCGAGCGTTTCTTTGTCCTTTATAAATCAGATCAATACCTTTTTTCATAGACATGACATTGAAGCTGCGCTTAACGCTTTGCTTCAGTTTGATTGCGTTGCATCATGTAAGGACAAGATGTTTACTTTTTATTTATTGTTAAAGCAAACTTTTATTCAATTTAATTTAGTTTTTAAATCGTTTGTGTAGGCACTTACGAGAAACTAAAAAAAGGTCAAGACGTCCTTGGATTTTTAATTGGAATTGTATTTCTATACATCGTAGTGAATCAGTTTTTTTTATTTAGGGCTCTATTTTTACGACCCAAAAAGTCCTAATTATTACAATTCCCTTTTACCTTTAAAAAAATACAGTAGAATATCCATTCTGATGGTCATACTAGAAGCCTGTATAATTATTCCAAGCTAGTTATCATGCTACTTAGGCTTACTATTCTCCTACTCATCTTACTTGACTATTAATTATTGGCTGCAACAAATTTGGTAAGGTCGAAAACAAAGTAATCGGCAATATTGACATATTTTATTGAATTATATCTACTGCTATTCAAGATATGGAAGAGGCAATCTAGCGCTCGTCGGAGGAACATATTGGCCTAGACCTTCTAGGAAAAATTTGAAATTTTGTTATTTAACTTGTCGATTTTCATAGTAATAATCAGATTTTCAGTCATTTAAACAATCACACCGTGCTTAACTAACCTAGCTACACTAGCAACAGATCGAAAAAATTTCATTTTTAATAGTCTAGACTACTGTTGGAGTGTATTTGTTTTCCACCACGCTGAACGCTATCCTACGCTACACAGCGCACATATTAAGAACAAAAGTCAGAGACAAAATCAAAGAAAGTCATCTTTAAGACATTACTATCATCGGATTAAACTTAAATTCAAAGAGCTAAGTTCCATTTAATTAATACGAAGGCCAAAAAGCACTATAATCATATTTTTCCTCGAGTAGGCCGTAACATACCAGCAAAAAATATATTTTCATAGGTTTTAAAGATGTTAAAAGGAAAAATCAAGACGCTAATCCTAAAAGCGGAGCAGATGTCGTATATAGTGAATCAGCAAATACAGACGATGACAACAAAATATCGTCAATAGCCGCAACTGAACTCCTGCACACAGTAAACATGATGATTAAAAAGCTAAAGAAGGAAACAGCCGAGAAAATAAAAATTCTAAAAACCAGTGTCAACAGTAAGATAACCACTCTGAACGATATTATTAAAACTTTGAAAATGCGAAATAAGAAAACCAAAGCACAAATCACGCTGTTTAAGGACCAATTAGAGAAATTAAGTGAATACAAATCAGCCATATAACTCCGAGAAAACAAAAATGAACTCGCAGAAAAACTGAAGTGCACCTTTAATAGTTAGGTTACTCACTTAGATCAAAAAATTTCCGCATTAGAATCGAATGGAATTTCCGAGTGGAAGTGGAAAGTTATCAAGTTATTGAAGCAAAAAACCAGCTAGAAGGTCTGCAGTGTAGACTATCGGGGGTAGAACAGGGAAACAGAAATGAAGAATTCGTGATATCGGAACTGAAAGTAAACAAGTCAGCTAAAGAAGACACCCTAGACCTGCTACCCTATAATCTTAGAATCCACGCTACTAAGTTTGATGTTGAGGATGCTCAAAGAGCCAGCGTGACTACACTAGGAAAACCTTCGTGAGGATGCCTAAAAGCAGTCTAGTCTTAAAAATTATGAAGAAAAAATCAGTGTTAAACAATAATTGGAAAGGTGTTTGCATCTACCCGTATCTCTTAAAATGAGAGCAAGCAATGAAAAACATACTACTGAAATGTTCTTGCAGTTTAAATCTCGGCAACCAACAGCAGTGGAGCTGTTGATTGGAAGATTTAGTATTAAAGTAGATAGGAAGCAGTACAGAAGCAACGAAACTCAACTTATAGAGTGGGGAGGTAATCCTGGCTGAATCAGTTTCAAACATATTTCATGAAAACGTTTGTACTCATCTATTTCAGTGTATACCGGTGTAAGTTTGTTCAACTGTGTAACTGTATGTACCCACTAGTGATGCGTACTCCCTAACGTCAGTCATAAGTTCTTCTGTTTATATTTAATATGTCTAAGTACCTGTTTCTGTGCTGATTTTATGTTTATGATATATGAAGAGGAAAAAAAATGTTTTGTTACTGTAACTGATAGATAAAAGGTATTTAATGAATTAAGTGATGTTAATTCGGCAAGTTGAGTGAAGAAAGAAAAAGAACTATACTGTTTGGAACGTGGCTGATTAGGTTTTTTCATCTTGACCTCAAGAATTATTAATAATATGAATTATTTTGTAAATTTTGATTTGTGTATGAACAATTGACCAAAAACGCAATAAATCATTACTACTACTATTAAAGATACGGAAATTACACCGACAGGGTAAGATCTACAATTGACACAGTTTAGATACCGAAGGTAGCAATGCATATGTATAGGCAGATACAAATACTGTCAAAAATGTACAACAACGCGATAAAAGACATCTATTAACCACTCCATGGGTTCTTTATAAGCGTTTGCTTCATCACATGCGCCTTCAGCTCCGTCCGCTTCTATGAGCAAATGCATTAGTTTGCTAACTCATTAAACCCCTTATCTGTTCTTACTGTCGCCGTCTATAACTACGTCTCCTTTACTACTGCAGCTTGAATCCGCATGCATGCTGATGATTTCATCAACTCTTGGGTCCAGGAATTCAGTCAACGAGAGTTCTACAACTTTGTGGTTGGGAAGGAGAATTTTACTGAAATCATGCAAGAAGCTTCAGGTTTACATTGGAGATATGTTCTGGGTGGACAAAACAACGCTTATTATGACGTCAAATATTCTGATCAATCAAACCATTGCACTTTTGCTTGGGGTGGAAAAATAAATACAAATAATTCTGAGCATACTTGCTGGAACTTTAGGACGTTTTTAGGCGATGTAAATTGGTCGGCTATACTGGCGGCTAATTACCGTGCACCTTTGTGTCGTTTGTACTCAGCATACACCTCGTGCCGCTGGATTTGCCTAATTTAGGAGCATTTTTACACTTAATATTTTAAGACATCACGCTCGTATTTGCATCCTAAAATGATAATGTTTCAAACTTTTGAACTCGCACTTTGTGCGCGTTCTGCGCTAATGACCTATTGATCCGTATGCATTCCTGCAGGTTGTTAATGCATGTTCGGTGCAGATTTGTTCTCATGATATAATTATTTGTTTTTTGTATTGCATCCAAATTAAGGAAGATTTTAAGTAATAATGAAACCGATAATGAACGCATTAGTTGCTTGGAAAGAATAAAACCTAAAAAAGAAACGTCACGAACGGGAGAGGTCGCTACCACTCTAGACGGTAGTATGCTTAGGTAGCATATTATACCATGTTGGTTTACTTCATGTTTCTGCTAGAAAATCCTGCAGAACTTTACGTTCACTATTTAAAACAAATGATGTTAAAAAGGTAATTGTACGAAGTTATGACTAAAACTTTGATACTGTTTTACCTATTGCTTTTACAACTCGTTCTGAATTCTATAGGGTTGATTACAATAGAATTCTATAATGTGAAATTAGTGAAAAAGAACACTTCGCCTGCAAGAGACGAACAAACATCTTTTTAAGAAGTCCTACTTTAACCTAAATTGATAGTGAAAACATACATTATAGTTGATGTTTGTGTAGCCTTATTCTGTAAATACTGTTTGCTAACCTTTTATTTCTGCAAAATAGAACAGTTTTTAATAGATGTGTGCATATAATTATATTTAAGTAATCACTACACATACTTTTAACTCCAACTAGGTGTACATTCAAATATAATAATCAATAGCTTCCGTATACCTATAAAACTAAAACTTGATTGCGAATAATTTGAACTTTACTTCTTTTGTGTACATAGTTACTTAAAAGGAAAGTGTAAAACTAAATTCAAACGTTTGTAAATCATTTAAATAATATAAGAATAAATCCTAATCTTAGAAGTCAGAAATTGTGATTAGCAGAAAACTCTAAACCAGTGATTCTTTCACTTTGGCTTGTATATTTTTGGATACGTTGTTTTTGTTAATTGAAATATAAATCACATCCGAGAATTCAGAATGGGTTTTGCTCTGTCCAATATCTTAATTATGTTCTACAACATTGATGCTTACTTGTTTAATTCCCTGCTGGTTCTGTACAAATATGATGCAGTAAAATCCACATATTTTTACTCGACAGGATGCTGTTATACTAAGGCAATTAGTAGTAATAATTTATTAAATCGTTTTGTGCAAAAAAAAATTTGTTTAAATATTACTAAAATGCCCTGCAATTTATAAAGGTATTCGTTGGAGTTCTACACATAATGGGTGCTACAAGTCCTGGTATACGTACGCTATTCACGAGTGAGACAAGTGTATGGGCTACATGGAGCGGATTTACATTTAAAAATTCAGTTAGTATAACTTGAAGTATTTTGTTTATTATTCGCATACGGAACTTTTATTCAACACTGTGGATCAAGAAACGTAGTTTTCTCTGCATTCTGAACACATTAAATAAAATACAAGTTTTAATAGGGCGTCAAATAAACCCTAGTGCTAAAATATCAAAGATTGTAAGTTAAATATTAAAATTATTGAAAGTAATAATAACTAGACATTTACAGATAAACTAAGGCCACTAACTTATGGTGGGTTCTCACAATACAGTTATTTACAAAAAAAAACATACTGTTCGTATTTTTTAGGTGTAAGCTATCTGTGTATCTGGGTTAATAGCAGTCTTGCTTGCATGGGCGATGTTTTCTCTTTGGTTTCTTCCCTTTTCCTTGCCGCAGAAGCACATTCTAAAGTAAATCATGGACTTTTGATAATGCCAAACTTTTGAATAATTTGATAAAAAATAAGTGTTTAATCTAATAAAGTAAAACTTTGTATTTTTGTAGTTAAACTTCTTCGCACTATGGCTCCAAAAATCGAGCATTGCAAGACGCTCCACATTGTGTTCTGAATTCAATGTCATCGAATTTAAAGAAGTTCATTGTTCACAAGAGCGGATTTTGTTTGCACTTCATCAGTTGGAAACAAAGCAAGTTGGTCTTCGTGGACGGGTTTTTACTGTGACCTATGGCTTCGTTGGAAGTGTGAGTTTTGTCTAGTTCAACAATATCTATTTTACATATTATTTTTTGGACAATATATTGCTGCTGAGGTCCTAATTCATTTTATTATGGCTAACCCATTGATTTGCATATATTAACAGATTCTATCTCTGCTACTGAGCTATTCAATACTTTTTGCTCAGCTGAGTAGAGCCTAGCACGGCAACGTAAACTGGGCACAATACAAAGGATAAATATAAATAATTATTATCTCCGGCTGGGCACAAACTTGCTTTGTATGAATTTGTAGTTGCATCGTCTATTGTGTTTTATTATTTGAAACCTGAAATGCAAACATTGTATAAATTATCAAATAATCAAAATATTGAAAATTACTTTAATAAAAATGAGTTGTCAACTTTTGGCTTCAATAATAAACTACTTCTCATATTAATATGACTATTTGACGCAAATAAAATGTTTACTGAAGCCAGTAGAAAAGAATGGCAAAATTGTATACTTATTACTACAGTTTAATTTTAAAGCAGATAAATTAATTATTAAGTTGAAAAAGGAATTCAATGGATCAACCTTTGGCCTGCGCTATACCTTGGTGCAGCGGCGGATCTAGGATTTTTTTCTGGGGAGGGGGTCATACAAATGTTAAGCCGCCATATTGGAAATGGCTGCCGCCATCTCTACAATGTTAAAAAACTTGCTTCGGGGGGGGGGGGAGGCGGGTCTAAAGCCCCCTAGCCCCCGCCCCTTCTGGATCCGCGGTTGCCTTGGTGTCGTCACTATAACGGTACTTTAAACCCTAAACATGTATTTACATCTGACTAATCGACAGGTACTTTAATATAAGCTTTGTGGTTGAAAGGATTTTATTTCTAAAAGAACAAATAACAATCATATCGGCAAAAGTCCAACTGCTTTCATTTTAGCAGAACTCAGGCTCAGTTAGTAAAAACATTTTAGAGTGTTTGAATGGATATTAGTATGTGTACTACAACATTGTCATTTATTCATAGATACAGCTGTTCAATTAATATAATTGGTCCAGCCTTTAGTCTATCAGGGCCGGATAATGTGGCCAGCACATGCAGCCCCCGTTCCTTAAATTGTCAAACAACATGTAAATGGAACATTTTGCAGTTTTCAAAAACATGAAAATATAACATACAACATTTTTTGAAAAAATCATTTAATTAAAACATATTGCACTTTTCTCAAAACATGTATATAGGACATTTTGCAATTTTCTGAATCAAGTAAAAAGAATATTATTCACTTTTCTAAAACATGGAAATACAAAATTTTGCATGTTTCCTAAAACATGTAAATAGGACATTATGCAATTTTCTGAATCAATGAAAAAGAACTTTTTTCACTTTTCTAAAACATGGAAATAAAACATTTTGCACTTTTCTAAAAACATGTACATAGGACATTCTGCACTTCATTGAATGAAGTAAAAAAAACATGTAAATTGAACTTTCTGGTTGACTGAAGAACAACCCTCAATTAAGTAAAAAATATCAATTTTTGCATGGTAACCAACTGCTGCCTAAAAGCAATTTCTTACTCTGGCCCTGCAGTCTATTTTAATATAATATTTGAATTGAGGCAGATGTGTCTATTACCAATGCATACGTAAACGTTAACAAGCTTTAGTCACCTTATAATTACAGTTCAGTACAGAAATAAAATCCCTGAATCTAGTAAATTCTTATTAGAGGCAAAAGCAAATTTTTTATTTATTTAAATTTACAATGTTTTACATGTTTAATTAATTGTTAGTTTAAGTTACAATTCTGTAACAACAAAATAAAAGTACAGCAACCTACAATTTCTGCTCAGTAAAACACTATTTCCACATGTAAAAAACTAGAATGGTCTTCACATTGTCTGATATTTTAATGATATTCTACAATTCCAACGCATACCTTCTAAACTCGCCATATATCCTGTACAAATACGATCAAGCTAAATCAATGTACGTTTATTCAACTAGTAGCTATCAAACTAAGGTAAAATTTTGTTTTAATAATCTTTATGCATATATTTAAAATATTATTACGTCATGTTTTTCTATAGTATCAAAACAATTTACAAAAATAATTTTCAAAGGTTTTTGTTGCTGTTCTGCACTTATTGGCTACTGGAAGTCCTATTCTACGTGTGATTTTTACAAGTAAAACAAGTGTATGGGCTACTTGGAGTGGATTTACATTTAATCATTCATTTACTATATTTTTTTACATGTTCTATGTTATAATTACATATAATTTTTATTCAACGTTTGCAAATAAACAACAACGTTTTGTGCGTATTTCAAATACACTTGATAAGGTCCAGGTTTTACTTGGGCACAAACTTAAACATGAGATTCAAAATTCCAAAGTTGTAAGTTTAAATATAATAATTAGGTATAAATAATGTTACAGTAACGTATACGATATTTAATTTTTCAAAAAATTCCCGCCATTCTAATTATTATAAGATTTAATTATTAAAACTATTGCCGTTTATAATTTACTCCTTAGGTCAAACCAATGTTAATCTCCTTTTTCCTAGTAGTCATACTTGGATGGTCTAGTTTTACATTGCTCTTGAGCATTTTAAAAATTCACAAGATTTCTTAGGCAACAATGCTAAAAAAAGAGTTTTGTGGGATGGAGATATTTGAAGGGAGTTGCAACGCTTGTGGTGAATTGAATTTAGTGTACAAAATTTTAACTGGAGTTTTTATTTTTGGAGAATTTTCTTCTGAAGTTGCAGCACATACTTGGGAACTGATACCACTTCTCCACGCTACTGTACTCTACAGCGTTACAAGAGACTTTGAGCGGTTTCTTAAAAAAATGGAAATTCAAGAAGTGACAGTTGCACAGCGGCATAAAGTGCAGAAAAATAAATTTAAATTGTTTTTTAATTAACGCACATTTTGCACATTGTGCAATTTTAGGAAACACTTAGGGAAGTTTTACTAACGTTTTTTTAAAAAACCACATTTTTGTAGGTTTTAGAAATATTTGAAGAAATATGCATTCTAAGTGATCTGCTAGATGACACATTTGGTTCTATAGTCGGATTGTCCTACATAGGAGCTACATTCTACTACCCGTACATACTCAAGGATTTCTCGTCCCTGGAGACAGCAGCGGCCCTACAAGTGGTTTCATTTGCAATTGTCTTAGTAGTTTCACTAGTGTGTGCCGCTGAAGCACATTCTAAAGTAAAACATTTAATTTAACTATTATTTCAGTATTAAACGATTTAATTGCAGAGTAACTTAGCTGAAGTATTGAATGTTTTTTTTTGCAGCTTTCCTACTTAGGACTGTGGCTACAAAAATCAAGCATTGCAAGACACTCTGCTAAATTGTGTTCTAATTCCTTATTCACTGACGTTCAAGATGTTCACTGGACGCATGAAAGGATTTTATTGGCCCTTCATCAGTTACAAATGAAGCAAGTTGGACTACGTGGACAGTTTTTCACTGTGACCTATAGCTTTGTTGGAAGTGTGAGTTTGGTTTCTTTCCCAATTTTAATTATATATCTCATGTTAATTTAAGAGCATTTGTTTGTAAATTACTGCCTATTTAAAACAATTATAACAAAGTAAAAAATCCTTTATTTTTGTATGTTTACAGATGCTTGCTCTTTTTCTGAGTTATTCAATGCTTTTCGCTCAGCTAAGCGTAGTAAAATAGGAAAAGTAAGACGGTTTTAATTCAGTGGGAACCCTTTTTTTGATGGTTGTTTCAATTTAATTCGCATTGATATAATCATTACTTGTACATTATGTGATATATCAAAATCCTACAATAATTACGTGTTCCCGCAATTGTCAAATCCGATAATGCGCATTTCATTGATTTGTCAAAGAACCGGAACTCTTTCACGTATTCAATTATATTTTCTACAATATGTTGCATGCATACAACTTTAAACTGAAAATAGCCTATAGCTTTAGGTAAGCTTGCACTCAAGTATGTAATTGCATTGATTATGCATGCAAAATTTCTTGTTGGTTGTAGGATTCCATTCAAAGTAAAAGTTCACATAATTACCTTACAGCAAAGAGAGTCTAACAAATAGATTGGAATTTATTTCTGCCGTTGCCATGAATGAGTATCACATAAAGGACACATGCGACAGTTGAAATTCTAGTTTTAACAATGAAAATATAAATTATGCTGTACACTTAAGGACCATAAGAACTATAGTTAAAAAGACCTACACATATCGTATGTGAAGAACCAAAATGACACATTTCCAATTTAAGCTTAAACTAAAATGAGCAATGTTATAAACACAAAATGAAAAACATGCGTCAAATGTTAATTAGGAGATTTTGAAATGTTTAAAATGTTCTATTTACATGTTTTTGAAAAGTGTAAAATGTTTGATTTACATATTTTCGAAAAGGTGTAAAATGTTCTATTTACATGTTTTTGAAAAGTGTAGAATGTTCTATTTACATGTTTTTGAAAAGTTTAAAATGTTTGATTTACATAATTTTAAAAAGGTGCAAAATATTCTATTTACATGTTTATGAAAATGGTGGAATGTTCTATTTATATTTTTTTTTAAGTGAAATGTTCTATTACATGTTGTAGGAAAGTGCAGAATTTTTTAAAAGCATGTTTTAGAAAAGTACAAAATGTTTCGTTTGCATGTGTTCAAAAAGTGTGTAGTGTTCTATTTACATGATTTTAAAAAGTGTAAAATGTTCTATTTACATGATTTTGAAAAAAGCTAAATTATTTATTTACATGATTTTGAAAAGTGCAAAACATTCGATTTAAATTATTTCAAGAAATGTTTGAATATATTTTTGTAGATAGTAAATATTGTTTTTAGCTATACATGGATTTGGATCATTTTGATTCTTCACTTACGATATAATTACATACTGGTTTTGCAAAGCATCTTGCAGGATGAGTCCCTAGTGAGTTTATTTGGGTCTAGGTCTTTCTTCTTGAGCCTCTGGATAGCCATGCATCAAAATTGAAATACTGAATAATTTATGATTCCATAGCCTGGATACTTTTAGCCTTATTTGAATTACAATAACGGTTGAGAGACACCTGACAGTTTGAATTGTGTGCATTTGCTATTATTACAATTACAATACACTCCTTTAAAATTTCTATTACAACTTTTTGCTTTTAAGTACTTCTTTTACTTTATTATACAATTGCAAGTTAATGCATTTCTTGTAAAGAGTGTCTCTACTTTAAACTCTACTTTAAACAAGTTTAATAAAAATTACTAAATTTTACTGTAATTTTAAAATTCTAAAATCCTATTCAACAAAGTTGACTGACAGCTCTCATTATTACGTTAACCAAAAAATATAATGCTTGAACTTGACATTAAATCAACAACAGTAATTATTACTTACGTTTAGATTTTAAAACTAGCTTTGTAAAAATTGACAAAAGTTGAACATGTCAAGAATGAGTAGAATAATTAGATTCGCAAAAAAAAAATATAAAGCTAAATAGTATTTATTTTGTACTAGGTTTGTCACTTAATAAGTACAGTGCTAAACGAGCTAGAGACTTATATTACAAACGCTACGTTGGAGGCGGTTGAAACTGTAGAGTTTTGTGTGGCCAAAAATATAAAGTTCAAATTTGTTAAAAATATAAATTAAGTTTTAAAACATGTCTGAATTTTTAAAAAGCTTTTACAATGCTTCCGCCTATGTTTTTATTTCTCCTGGAATTATTTACAAGTACAGAGAAGAAGACAAATCATTTTACCACGCAGATAAACCTTCGTGGAGATTTCAGGTTTTTTTTTCTAACAAATAATTATTCTTCTAAATTGTGCAACTTTAAATTTACTACGTTTTAATAAAAAGCACAAGAAACACGGCAAAAATGCAAATTCCCATAAACTGCTTTCTTTTTGCGTAGATTTTTACATGGGTCATTCAAACATGGGCAATCCTATCAATGCTGGCAGTAGAGCTAAACATCGTGGAGGCTGCTTGGAACCGCCCTGGCAAAACAACCAAAGTTCAAAAGATGTGGCGCATGAGCATTGAAATGTTTCAATTCTTAATGATTTTTTATTTGTACCACACTTTTCGAAAACATCGTCGAGGATTTGCAAAAATTCTGAATAAAATCAACAACCTTCATCATTATTTGCAAGAGGAAGATACTAATTTACTCAGTCAAGATTGGGTGAGCCTTATTGTAGGAAGCCAATATAAATGTATAAGGCGTCATTCACAAATGACGTCAACCTTTTTATGTGGCTACTGTTGCCACCCCATGTTAGACATTGACGCAGTCACTATTACGCTGATAAATGGAGGTTTCAGGGTCCCTAGAAAACCATTTTTTCATGACGTCATTTTTTGACGATCCCTAGTACTATTGCATTTATTTAAAAGCTTTAATTTTTTAAAACTTTCTTTGATTAAAAATGACAGATTAGGGGGATCTTCTTGTGCTTGATGGGATTTATACTATTCCAGTCCCTCTTCAACAATCTCTTCACTTTCCATAAGCTACACACTAAATCCTTTCAAGAAATGATTTCCTACAACACTTGTGGTTTTCTGAGACATCACTGTAACACAACTGATTCGGAAATTTCACTGTCTGGAGCCCAATTTGTTTTTGGTTGGGTCATTTTTGTTGGGAGCCTCCTCTCATCTGTGGCACTTGCATGTGTTGATGATTTTGGACTCGTTCACACAATTGTTTTTAGCATGATTGTGCGGGACTATATTCGATATTTGAAATATTTGGAGGCTCAACATGTGGAGCACAAGTTACACAATGTTAGAAAGGTGAGCAATAAAAACTACGTATCGTCAGTGAAGAACCAAAATGACCCATATCCAATTTAAGCTACAATTAAAATGAGCTATGTCATAAAAACAAAATGAGAAACATGCATATAAAATGTTCATTTTGAGTTTTTGAAAAGTGTAAAATGTCCTATTTACATCTTTTTTAAAAGTACAAAATATTCTATTTACATGTTTTTGAAAAGTACAAAATATTCTATTTACATGTTTTGGAAAAGTACAAAATATTCTATTTACAAGTTTTTAAAAATTACAAAATATTCTATTCACATGTTTTTAAAAATTGCAAAATATTCTATTTACATGTTTTTAAAAATTGCAAAATATTTTATTTATATGTTTTTGAAAAGTGCAAAATATTCTATTTACATGTTTCTGAAAATTGCAAAATATTCTATTTACATGTTTTTAAAAAGTGCAAAATATTCTAATTACACGCTTTCAAGACATGTTTCAATATTTTTGTAGATAGAGGATTTTGTTTTTAGCTACAAATGGATATGGGTCATTTTGGTTCTTCACTGACGGTATATTGCTTGGTGGTGCAGAAATAATAACAGTTTGGACGCCATTTTACCTATTGTTCAAGAAACAACAGGGCTTTTATGTATTCCAGTCATTGCTGATTTTTGAAGAAATCTGTGGATTAAGTGAACAACTGGATGAAATTGTGGGTCCTTTTGTTGCATACAGATGCTTTGACACATTAACCTACTTTGCTCATCTGCTTAATGAGCTCCTTACTTTTGAATGGGTGACCATTATTCAGTTTTGTCTCTATATTGTCGCTTTAATTCCATTCTTGCTCCTGTCTTCAGATGCTAATTCCCAGGTGGTTTTAAGAATTATATTACATTTCTTTTTTTTGTACTTGCAAACTTTATTTTAAAAAAAAATATCAGGTTTTTTGAAAAATTGCATATAGTTATTTTATTAAAATTCAGCTAGCTACTTAATACAGTTTTTTGCTATTTATTTACACAGCTGGGATATTTAACCTATTGGCTTCAAAATGGCATTCAGTCTGCAAATACTTTTACATCAAATGAAAAAGATGAAATTGTGGTGAGTCGACGGATTTCACTTGCCATTAATCAACTACAAAGAAATCAAGCTGGAATTCGTGGGCGCGTTTTCACATTGACGTACAGTTTTGTGGGTGGGGTGAGTCAGTTAAAACACTTTAAAAATTACCTTGAATTAATCGTAATCTGTATTTCAAAAATTGTTAAAATTATTATTCCGTATTTTTAGAATCATTTTAATCATGGGTATATAGCCGCGCGATGACCTTATTATTGTATTTCTATTTTTTTTTTGGTACAGATGATTACACTGCTGGTTACATACTCGATTCTGTTTTCTCAATTCAACCGAGCCAAATAATAATTTAACACATTGCTTATTTAACACATTAGCGTGTACATAATAAATTGTTTTATTAGCCGTAGCATAACCGTTCTTTACTATAAATATATAAATCGTATATGAAGAACCAAAATGACCCAATTCCATTTTTAGCTAAAATCAATATCAACTATTTACAAAAATATTTAAATATGTATTTAAATAGAACAATTTGCGCTTTTTAACTCCATGAAATAAGAACGTTTGCCACCTTTTTAAACACAAAGAATGAGAAAATTTTGCACCTTTTCAAAAACATAGAATTAGGACATTTTGCACCTTCTCAAAAACATGAAATTAAAACATTTTACACCTATTCGAAACAATAGAATTAGAACATTTTGCTCCTTTCAAAAACATGGAATTATAACATTTTGCAACTTTTCAGAACCATGTAAATAGGACATTTTACATTGTTGAATAACATGAAAATTTAACATTTTACATTTTTCAAAAACTCCTAATTAACATTTTACGCATGTGTCTCATTTTTTTTTTAATGACATAGCTCAATTTGATTGTAGCTTAAATTGAAGATGGTTCATTTTGGTTCTTCACACCCGATATTAATTGTAACATGTCGTGTGTGCTAATAAACTTATCTAAATCAAAAAATGATTCCTAGCAGAATTGACTTTTAAATTCGAATTAAAAAATTGTACACAAAACTACACCAAAAATATGTGATATTATTAATTATTACCCCCCTATATAGTAATCTAGTATCAAATAAAAGTACAATTCACGCAAGTACATGTTTTATTTACAAATTATTTATTGGTATATTTGCAACATGCAAAAGTGAGGAATACAATCATGACAGTCCATGGAAAGGCCCTATAATTGCAGCAGAACATTAGAATTTTTTGCTATGACTAATACATGATCCGTAATTAAACTCAGCATTATGAAATACGTAGACCAGTCCATTAAAAAATTACATAAGAAACGGTGACTCGTTTTACTTAAGGAAATTCTCTGAATCTTTATTTTCCTATGCACGTGACTACTGTAGCAGCTTTAAACCACAACTACTACAATGTCAATGCTGTTAAGAAATATTTGTTGTTGTTATTGTTGTATTTTTTTCTATGAAAATCGTTTGACCGTACTGTAGACTGTAGGGAATTCTCCAATTACATAACATCCGCAATAATTATAGAAACAGAAACACTCTTGCCGGCGCAATATCTGTATGACTCATGAATTCTAGACTGCATAAGTCTGTAAGTGCAAAAAGGATAATTTAAATGTGAAATGTAAAATTCCCAAATGGAATGTAACAACAATAACACCATAGGCACTAGTACAGTAACAATGCAGCGTATATACTACTGTACTGTAGATAGGTGCAATGTTGTTAACATTGCAAGAATAACTTCCCCACACTTTCACTTTCCTTTGCTGCACTCCACCACACTGGGACTGGGATATCCCAACACTCAATCCTAATCCAGTCCACTGCACTGGGAATACACAAGGATACACGTAATGTACGAAGGATAGTTCACGCGCTGTCACACTACATACATATTACCTATCTACAAGTTGTAAGCCCCCTCGACTTTACTTTCAAATTAATATAATCATGTGCATTGTGCATTAAGCATTTTCTACCTGCATCTCCGTGCCTTTTTAATTTGCCTTCTATTCCAATTCCATCTCCTGTTCTTGTGCATTATTTCCTTCTGTCTTGTTCTTTCTTGAGACTTGCGGCTAAACGTAAATTCCACCGGCGACTTCTCCCAAGTCCCAAATAAAAGCACCCTGCACTCTCCACAGAACAAGCCAGTCTCAAAATTCACTTCAGTCAGCAAGCACAACAAACAAAGTGCAGCTCCATATATTTTTTTATTGTTCTTTGAACTTTATTGAAAATTTGTAATTTCATATTTAGAATCAATAGTAAAGAAAATTAAATTCAGTAGTTTGGGAGTTACAAATATGAAGAATTTAATACAATTAGTAGCGTTTGTGCTCCTAGCGACGGGGATTGTGGGAAGAACCGGTGGATTTCCAAGCAGTGCTAATAATGGACCTCCAGATATTTTTGCAGACTTGGAAAGTTCAACCATGGGGACGGGATTAGACGAGGACGACACTGACAGCCAGGAAGTAGCCGAGGCGGTGGATGTAATTATCGAAGCTGCAAGAACTGGACGGAAACTGGAAGTAGAAGAATTAGAGGAATTGAGTGCGGACCCGAATATTAAAGCTCAACTTGACTCTGGCAGTGAAGCAGAGGCTCGTGGTTTCGTTCATGAGAAGCTCTGTGCTTTGGGTTTAGTCCCATGTAAGAGTAAGAAGCCCCATTATGGAAGTGGATACGGACCCGGATATGGTCAACAGGTTCAGTCATTCGGCCAGGGCTGGAAGCAACCAGTTCATGACTACGGAATTCCTTCTCAAGGTGTTTCACTTGTCCAGCCAGTTTCACTTCAGCCAGTGGGTGCGCCGATTGCAGCCATTCCAGTGGGACCAAGACCAACCCAGCCAATCATTTCTCATTACAATCCTGGACAAGGGGCTCAATACGGACCTCCTCCTCCTCCACCCCCTCCTCCCCATTACGGAAACGGTTTCGGTCAAGTGTCCGGAATCGGACCGATAAACGGACCGGGACTGGGATGGGGACAACCACCAAGACCCCAATACGATCCCTACCTTCAAGGGGACTACACAAAGCCATCACTTTCTGTTTCAAGACCCGACGGAACTCACGTGGGAACTGTGAGTCAAGCTCAAACCCTATACCCTACTTCCATCCACCCTGCCAACACAGAATACTGCAACTGTGTCCCTGTTCAAGAGTGCTCAAGCTACAACAACATTGAAAGTCAAGGCTCAGCCCATCAGGAAGTAATTAGCGGGTCTGGGTCTGGATTTCCCAACTATGGACAGGTTGGTTTTGGAATCGACCCTCGTAACAAAGTACAGAGCAATGCCGCTTTAATTCTCTCAAACTCGACGGCAGCGACTGACGAAAGCAACGTACCCGTATCCGCCGTCAAAACCGAAACGGACCAAGACCAGAAAAGCGAAGAAAGAACAAAGCGGGAAGCTCCTTTGCTAACTTTACCGTATCCTACCGTGAACGGTAACGTTAATGGCACAGCTGAACCAAGGCGATTCCACAACCCACAAAGTTGTCCCACTGGATTTGTCTGCTGCAGAAATCCTACTTTCACTGGAAATGGAAATTCTGTCCAAGGCAGCAACTTCCAGGACGGGAACAATGGACATTTTGGCGCAGCTCAAGGAAAGTTTCCGGCTGGTGCCAGCGGCGGATTTGTACGACCACCCAACCAACCCCAAAGTCCAGTATACACCCCACTCTTCCAAGCTGGTGGATACAAGCCAATGACAGGGCATGGCTTTGGAACATGTGGAGTGCGAAATGCAGGTGGCATTACTGGGCGCGTGATCAATGCTGGACACTCGCTGGTTGATGGAGAGACCCACTATGGTAAGAAACTTCTTTTTTAGTGTAAATACCCTTAGTAAAGTTTAAGTTATAGGGTAAAATTTATGACAATGCAACGTAAAACAAACATTTGCCATACTTGAAAAAAAATTAATAAATTAAAATTGTAATTTACAGGCGAATACCCATGGCAAGTGGCAGTTTTAAAACAGTCCGGCATTTACGTTTGCGGAGGATCCCTCATCGACAGTCGTCACATCATCACGGCCGCTCATTGTGTTAGGGAATTTCAAGCCGGTGACCTCCGCGTTCGTCTCGGGGACTGGGATGTAAACAGCGAGAATGAATTTTACCCGCACATGGAGAGAAAGGTCGTGGCCATCACCGTGCACCCGCAATTCTACGCTGGAAACCTTTTCAATGACATTGCTATCCTCCGTCTGGAGGGACAAGTTAATTTCCAACAAAGGTAAGACCACATTTAAAAAATTGGATAATTTCATACTTTAATCAAATTCAGAAGAAAATAAGAATTATATGGAAATTCATTGACAAACAACAACAAAATAATATCTAATTGCAATTTTGAACTTTATTAATTAGCCCACACATAAGTCCAGTCTGCTTGCCACCCCAAGGCACCGACTTTTCCGGGCAGCGCTGCTTCGTGACTGGCTGGGGAAAGGACTCCTTCTCTGCGGGTGGAAAGTACCAAAATGTTCTCAAAGAAGTCGATCTTCCCGTCCTCAGTAATTTCGACTGTGAGCAGAAGTTGAAGAGAACTCGCCTTGGCCCAAACTTCACCCTCCACCCTGGCTTCATGTGCGCTGGGGGTGAGAGAAATAAGGACTCTTGCAAGGGGGATGGGGGTGGTCCACTGGTCTGCGAAATCAAGGGCATCTGGCAATTGGCTGGTGTCGTCAGTTGGGGTGTCGGCTGCGGAGAAGTTAATGTTCCTGGGGTATATGTCAAAGTATCAGAGTACAACAACTGGGTGAGGGAAGTCACTTCCTATTAATAGCCACAAGACTGATCTCGTCGCTGCAGCGCGTTTCTTTAGGATTTCCTGTAGCCAATAAAAGTGTATTTCATGCACTAAAAAATCCGTCAGCGCCTGTCACCGCGAAATATTTTATTGTATAACTTATTTTGTAATTATTTATTGTAAGTTTGTCTGTGTTTTTATAAATAATATACTACCAATTTTGTTAATAAATTGTGATTTGTAAAGTGTAAAAAAACCAGTTTACAAAATGCATTCGCATTTAATTGTCACATGTGCAACATTCTTGAATATAGCTCCGCATAGGAAGCTTATCTACAACCATTTAAACTACCACCCTGCTCTTATTTTTTATCTTTCATGATACGTTTCATAAACCCGCAAAAAGCACACAATTTTAAAAATCATTTTCACTTTGTAATTTGTTTTGTAAAAATAGTTAGTCATTTTTTTGAGGATAATTTTATAAACAAAACTTTAAACAATAAATTTAACCTCTAATAATCCTTATATTGCAATTGATAATTAATGCGGGCAGCTAGGAATCTGAGAACCCTAATAAAATGAAAACACCCAAACAATCTTAAGAATGAAAATTGTAACCGTTTTAATTCTAATTTATTTTCTGCTCGTTTATCACACTTTTTAAAACGATCGTCGAGGATTTGCTGGATTCAAAAATAAAGTTAATAACAAATAACCTACTTCATTATTTGCAAACAGAGGATATCAACTGATGCAGCAAAGTTTGAATGCTTTCTTACATTTCAAATAAATATCGTGGAAAAAAAAACGTAATAATTATTATATTTGGAAAATTGTCAGTGTTTATGGAATTAAAGTCTCTGTTTTAAACCATATTTCAAAATAAATATTATTGAATTTTGTTTTAGTTTTTATACCCGTGACTATTGCAAAAATTACACTACAAACTAAACTCACTTAGACAGGGCCGGACGAAGGAATCGCTTTTAGGCAGCAATTTGTATCCATACAGAAACCACAATTTTGATTGTATTGAAGGTTTTCTTGGGAAAACCAAAATTTTGTATTTACATGTTTTACAAAATTGAAAAATATTTGTTTTACTTGATTTAGAAAAGTGCAAAATGTCCGATTTACATGTTTTGAGAAAAGTGTTAAATGTTTTATTTGTATGTTTTTGAAATGTGCAAAAAAATGTAGTTTGCATGTTTTGGAAAAGTCAAATTATTTTATTTTACATATTTTTGAAAAATGTAAAATGTTTCATTTACATGTTTTAAAAAAAGAGTGAAATGTTTTATTTCCATGTTTTTTAAATCTGCAAAAAAATTCATTTTGCCTGTTTTGAAAAGTCAAAATATTTTATTTTACATATTTTTGAAAAATGCAAACTGTTCCATTTACATGGTTTTTAGATGCTGAGCTTTAGCTGCATCTAATGAAATGGTCATGTCAGTCCGTCTGTCTGTCTGTCTGTCTGTTGGTCCGTCGCTACAGGTCAAACCGTCTACTCCATTTACTTGCTACCACTTTTAAGTAATCACAAAAGCGAGCGCGCAGGTCTGTATTGTTTTTTCAATTTGATCGGACTGGCCATTCCTTCACAATTAACAGTTAACTGGACCCATGTCAAAAATCAGAAAAGTGAGCTTTCTAAAAACCAAGAGATCGTGAGA
>JAQFZE010000299.1:0-30056 GCA_034695245.1 Dicyrtomina saundersi | reverse complement strand
GGGTACGTCGGTGGGTTTGGTGGCAGCAGTGGTGGTAACGGCGGGTACGTCGGTGGGTTTGGTAGCAACAGCGGGTACGGTGGCAGCAGTGGCAGTAACGGTGGGTACGGTGGGTTCAGTGGCGGTAACGGCGGGTACAATGGGTTCGGTGGCGGCAGTGGTGGTAATGCCGAGTACGGTGGGTCCAGTGGCGGCAGTGGGAGTTCTGGTTACAGGCGTTAGTGAACTGACTGCTGTTCTTCATGACACTTTTTTTTGTAAAATCACTGGAAAACAACTCTGTTCCCCCTTGTAAATCCCTCCTTTCCCTGGATTCTGGATACTAACAACGGCCACCATTTTTATATCGTATAACTTTTTATACTCTATGTTTTATATAAGAATATGTGTTTACACCTATGGACTTGTTATTTATCTGTATGTGAAAGTCTCTACACGATTTTTCCCAAACCGACACAGTTCCCTGTTTACCCCGAATGCCAAGACACAATTCGAGAGGGAAGTGCCGGACGATTTTTTCCACCCTCTCCAGGAACAAGAAATTTACCAACACGTTGCTCGTATACTCATACTAAAATTTAATACCATTCAATGTCCACTACAATATCATTCTAATTGATTACACTGACTTGACTACGCTCAATTGAATAACACTGATGTTTATACCTATTCATAATTCATGCACCTTTAACTTTAGCAAACACTAGATTTTATTCCTTATTCTTATTATTTAGTGCGTGTAGTTTAATCCATCAGAAAATAAAAATACAAATAAATAAATAAATATTACCTAACTAGAAAAACACCTTTGTTCTTGGCAAAATATACTTATGCATATTGCATATACGACAGGAAGAAACAAAAGTACTGTAACGTTATTGGTCTTTTGTATAGCTTACTAGTTAGACAAACGGATACAGCAAACTACGGGTGACTAACAGTTCATAGATAGAACGTGGTTTGTAACTTCCGAACTCACGAGTATACAAACTATACATTTCAATAATAAACTTGTTCAATAAAAGTAACTCACATAAAAAGATATTGTTCTTTGTACTTAACTATCTTCTGAGTAAATTATTCGTCGATGCGTGATGCGCTAATTCATGAACTCTTGATCACAGCATGCTGTCTAGTCATAATTCCGAATCTATATATACTTATACACATAACCCCTGCTCTGTATTATATTATAACGATGCACGTACATAGGTATATTGCATTGACGGCAGCAGTGCAAACCAAAGCTTGGAATTTTGACATTTAGAAAGTTCAGTTTAAATTACATATATTAGGTGGTAATTTGTAATATTTAAATTAAAAGATATTACAGTCACATATCAAAAAGAGCAAATTCCAATTAAGTCATTAGATATTATAATTCATTAAAAACTTAATAATTAAACCAGCTATAACATACCGAAGTAAAAAGAATGAAATTATAAATGGTGGTCACACTCAGATTTCAGAGATTCCCATGCAATATTAATTATCTTCATTTCTTCTTGTTTTTGATGTTGCTCCGTTTCGGATAAATGTGGATTTTTGTCTATGAACAAATATTTACAACGACAACAATTTTATACTTATACTACTATGCATCAGAAGTATATTCCGCCTATTATCAATTAGCTTATACGAATCCGCACTTTTCGGTATTTTATAAAAAATGAAAATTAGCAGTGGAGCGGTAAAGTGTTATATTACCTGGATGGTTTTCCATGGCAAGTTTCAGGTAAGCTTTTTTAATTTCAGTTCGTGACGCCGTCTTAGAAATTCCCAGCACAGCATAATGATCTACTGATTGCATATTTCTAACGCCGGTGTTGGTACGGGAATTTGTACGATGTGAAGAATAGCAATTGTCAGCGCCACTTCTCCAGTCTCCTTTCTTTTCATTCTTGTAATAATATCCAGAATACTCCCAACTCGTGTCAGCATTTTTGCGACACCTACATCGGTCTGAGTAATTTCCATATCCATCACATCGTTCATATTCTCTCTCTTGATTTTCTTCATTACCAGGAAATCTTCGCCAGCCTTTGGTTTTTTCTTCAGAAACTCCGGCTAGAGCAGCTTTCTGCAGTTTAAATAACTTCTCTTTCCTTGAGATATCAGTACATGCTTCGTACGCATGAAAGAGTAAAAGCTGAATCTCTTCAAGGATACTTTTGCCCCCATAATATAGATGCCAGTTATAATGTTTGGCGAAGCTTTCAAATTTCTACAAAAAACAGAAAATAATCATAAAATAGTAACTCAGTTTACAATCTGTTACATTAATTCTTGATATGTGCCTACCTAGATACAATAATTATTATTGGATTTAGATTAATATTTTTGGTATTAGAAATGTTTAATTTTTACTTTAAAATATTTTATAGTCGTATTATCCCTTGTATAAGCCTGGACAATTAAGTCAACAACAGTTTCACTCAGCCCCCCAAAAACGAACAAATATACAGCTTTGGAAAAGAGAATAACAGAGCGTGTAAGTGGGAAGTTTTCGAAAAAGGCAGGATTCAGCATTCGTACATCTTCAAAGGTTACACCCGCTGCTTTCAATTCCAAGTGAAGAGAAATATAATGTATGAGGGCATAAGCAAACACATTTCGCATGTCCGCTTCGTATGAACTCTTCGCATAGGTTAATGCTTTGAACAAATCCTTGTATGCTGAATTCTGTGAATGTTAAAATTATTTGCAATTATTGCCAACAGTTTACAGGGTGCGCCCTGTAAGCTCTGGTACACCGTATTTTCGTCATAAAAATCGTAATTTTTATTGTAATACCTAATGCTATATTTTTATAGACTTAGTAATTTAAAATAAGAAAGACATAGACGAACTTACTACAAGAACGAAAGTCGCCATTGCATGATTTGCCTTGCTAGAATTGGCATGGAAAACAAGAGCACGCTCAATGCAAGCACTGGCGAAATTTGGGTCTTGAAATTCTAGCTCCAGGATAGATGAGAAGATTTTTGAAATTGTGATGTTTGAACGCACTGAGATCGGATCGATTGACAATATTTCCCTAAAATGAAAGTTCGAGATATTTAAGCTAAGCTTAAAATAGAAATCGTTGTTGTAGAAGGATATTCGTATCTGACCAATATTTTCTGAAAATAAACCCGTTTCATCCCAAAAATGGCTAAAGTAAATCCGTATCTTTCCACTAATTATTAGGGAAAGATACGGATTTACTTTTGTACTATTTTGAAGGATACGAATTTGCTTCTGGAACATACTGGAAAGAACGGATTTGCTTCTACACCGACGAAATGCTACATAGTCGCATATTTGTTTTAATTCATCAATTTATCAATATGATGACTTACTCAGCTTTATATCTAAGAAAACTGACGACTTCCTCAGTAGAGTAAAAGGTGATTTCCCCAAAAAGGAGTGGTCTGCTTATAACTCCAAATCGTCTATAACGCAGAGTTTCAGCAAGACATATAATTTGGCTCACCAAAATTCTGGGATCTAATTTAGCTCCTTCACATTTTAGAGCGTCCAGGAGTGCTTTCTTTTCTTGTTTCGACGGACACAAAAATTTCTTTGATTTTCGAATGTTTCTAAACAACATATACAAACAGAAGTGCCATTCGTAATTGCTAGGGTCCAATAGTGTCATCTAAAAATCAAAATCAAAAATTGCAATTTTTAGGTTTACATAAATTTAGCTATATTTAGCTTATACATATTTAGACATTGGATCAATAATTTATTAATGCTGAGTGAGAATTGAATATTACAGTTAGGAATCAAATAATAAATTTAAAAACTTTTAATATAAATTACGTCATATACCTTTAAAACATTTTCCTTATGCTCCTCGCCCAAAACTGAACTCATTTTCTTCATACTGACAATAAAGTAGTGTTTAAGCGCAAATACACCGACTTGACTCGAGGCACTTAGATCGTTAAAAGCGCCCAAATCACGTAAAAATTTCTCTAGGGTCAGAAGGGTTATTCCATTTTGGGTTCCTTTCTCTCCTGAATCCTTCTCAACAACACAAGATATTTCTAATCCTTGAACAACGTAATATAGCCCATCCACATAATCTTGCGAAACATACTTTTTATTAGTGCAATACTGAATCAGTTTATACGCTTCGGCAATGATAACCAGAGCTTCTTGGTAACGCTTTTGAATAATGTAAATAAGGGCTTGACCACAACGTTTGGACACTGTTTCAATTGCACTGTATTTCAAGTCTGTTTCACTTTCCTCGCTTCCATGACACTGACGTTTTGAAAAATCCTCAAATTCATTGGATAATAGATTCAACAAATTTTGTATTTCTTCATCTGGAACAGGTTTTTTAAACCAACTGGAACAGGTTTGACCACAGAGAAATTCATAGTTGAGTGATTCTACAAGTTCTTTCTTTCTTCTATCAAACAATCTACGTGGATTCATTCTGTTCATTTTTAAGCGTCGCGTCGGTCCGTGGGGGTATTTAAATTTTCAGTCAAAGCTATAAAATGATATAAAAACAAATAATTCAATTCATTTATACATGCATTCATACATTAATGAAATACCTTCGTTTCAATATCCCCATGACCCATGGCAAATGCAGGCATTTGAATAAGGATGAAGGAGTGAGGTAATTACATGTGTGTGACGTACGACGTAAGTATGTAGTAGGTAGTTGTGTTTTGTTAGGGTTTAGGGCTAAGGGGCAATAGGACAAACGCAACAGTTAATACTGTCAGCACACAAGAATATTATTTTATGCAATAAGTTTGGATGTATTATATACCGTAAATGTTCGATTAAGTGCCGGGTCTTAAATAAGCGCCGGGCTGTAAGTCCAAAGCCTGCAATAAGCGCCGGAGGAACAAATAAGCGCCGGGGATTTCCAGCACTAGTCGTAGCAGTACGAAACAAATTCTAATTTCTAATTCTGTAGATGTACCACTGATGCTTCTGTCTAAAACTGCCTTCAAAAATATCCGTTTAAATGTTTCAGCTTACACTGATGCTTTAAACGCAGAACATACGCCTCACTACCTCATGAAATGAGCGAGAAACGAAACAAGCAAGATTTCCTTAGTTTAGAAAAAACCATACTAAATAATTTGCCTAATTTAGTGGCGTTACAGTTGCGTGCTATTTATTAATTGAGTAGGGTCTGGGATGCTGTGGCAGACCTATTTTCTGAAAATTCCGATATACATAGAATAATATTATAAACGGTTTTATTTTTTAATTTTAATGAAGTTAATACTGATGACTGACTTGAGAATAGGAACTGGCGTATGCTATAGCAGACGTAGTATTTTCTTATTCTTATAATATGTTGATTAATTATATTCACGTGTTTATTTGTACTTTAGTTTAACGAATTTGATACTTGAGAATACAAACTAGCCCTACATAATAAATGCACATAAATAAGTTTTATTGGCTATCCGCAACCTACAAATGAATTAATATAAGCTCGAAGACTTTGACCAACAGTGGCTATCGACACTAACATAAATAGATCTACTCAGGTAGTTAATAAAAAAACGTAGCATAGTTAAGTTCATATAGTTTACAGTATAACTAGTTGAAAAAACTCGAAATACACACCTGCGTTAAGCTTGGTTAATTGAGATGACACATTCGGAAATTATTTAAAAATTTCAATATCCTTGACCCGCAGCAACCCAGTCCCCGGTATAGCCAGTGACGTGAAGCATGAAGCACAACAAAACAATGGCACAATCCAGTCTAGTCCACACAGACACAATAATAATAAAATATAATAATATTGTCTGCTGTCAGATTTATCATAATTATTCAGAAATCGGAGGCAGTCGGAGTCGGAAAGGCAGTCACTCCGTCTCTAGCAAAAGATGAAATTTGAGTAGTCCCGCGTTTGGCTGTTGGATTTTCTAGGGGTACTTTCACTTTTAGTAAGCATTTATGATAATGTAATTATGTAATTACTAGTAATTAGTAGCTTCAAAAGCTTTATCTAGTCAGATTATACTGATTATAGATTATAGATAGGCAAAGTAGTTTATTGTAAGTGTTGTAATCCATAGATAATATGTACTAATGTACTCCGCTGGTGTCTGGTATAGTGTCACCTCAAAAACAAACTCCAACACATTGAAATGAAAAAAGCAAACTGAAAGTTAAAAGATCGTAAAATAACTCAGTAGGTTACGCAAGTCCTTCCTGTTTAGTTGAAGTTATCGTAAAGAATTAATATTTACGGTAAGTTATTAGTTAATGACTGAAGCTGAGCAGGTAATAGCAAAGTCTTGTAATAATCATTTCTTTTATTTACAGTGAACAGAACAATGGTATTTGGTACAGATCGGTGAGAAAACGTTTCAAAACTACGTATACGATCCGATCCCGATGGCGAGCTGTAGATATAACCAGTACAGGTTGGTCTGGCGGTTAACTAGGAGGGTGATTCCTTCTGGTTAAGCAACAGTCCAAGCGCATTCTGAAATGGATGGGTGACCTGTGCTTGGTAATCCTGCAAGGCTCGGTGATATGTACGTTGCAGGTCCTAGAGGACAAGATTTTCGGAGTCACTTCTCTAGGCTTTCTAGAGTTCCCTTCTCTAGAAAAAGTGTCCATTCCTGGAAATCAGTGTTAATTCACTGTGAGTTTGTGACAATAAAGCGATTATTTATTTATTTATTTATAGTATTGCCCGTAGCTTTGTGAAGTTAATCTTGAAAAAAACCAAATTGGAAATTATAATATGGTTGTCCTTTTCTTTACACATTTTAGCCCTGCTGATTTCCATACGGTCGGACGTGGTACAGCATAAAATACATTTCACGCATTTTGTCTGTTGTAATTTCATGGAAAGAAATGGCTCCATTTGAACAGCACTCCTTCCCCTTGATAATTTATTAAATTGTAGTATATCAGCATTAGCTGTTTTTCATTTTAGTATTAGTTGTGAGTACCATGTACGTTCTGTTTTAGCTGCATATTATTCTAATTAGTTACCTTATCGTTAGCCAATGTCTATCAGTGAGACTACTACTAACGGTAAGACCACTTTATTGAATTAATTATAGCATAACAATCACTATTAAAATGTATCTGTCGTTACTTGCTATATTATCATAGCCGGGAATAATGCAACTTTTTATCATTCCCTTGACCTTAAACCTAACCTTTTTTTGAGGATAAACAAAGGCTTCGTCTGTATAGTTCCAGTGCTTATCAGTGTCAATCATATTGCCATGGATTCCTGGCCCATACCTCAGGAAGCGATGTCGTCCCATCTTATCACGTGTATCAACACCCTCCACTCCAACAGAATCAAGACATTTTCCTGCAAGAGTTATGGAGACTCAATTCAGTCAATGAACTTCGTCTACGTTCTGTATGAGCTATTCATAAAAAATATGACCCCTAATTTACAGCTGCAATCAGGGTGCTATTAAATACCAAACCAACCTAATTCTACATCTTCATCGCCCTGGTCCCTGTGACTACATATGTCATCATTCGTTTCATTTGGAAGGGCCTCTTCAACGAATCGACGAAGAGCTTCTTTACTCAACACGTATCCTGTTAACAAAATTAAGACTGAAAGAGATTCTATCGACATTCAAAATCCTCAAAACCAATCTTGATTACAAACTATTGGAAAAAATTAATTCAGGTCACAAGCCAAACTACTCTGACTGATGCTTCGAAAAAGGACTTCAAAATACATTGCGATACACTTTTAGATTGTTTAATTTATAGTAATGTATTTTAATTTAATACATATACGAACAGAGTATATATAGTTTCTATACATTCTTTTACCTGATCCACCAGACATATACCCTCCTGTAGTTCTGTTCGACCCATCTTTAAAGTACCTCAGCTTGGAACCAAGCCAAATGGGGTCATTAGTCTTGTAGTGCTCCTCATGGATCATGAGACGTAGATTCTCCACAATCACAAAAGTATCATCATCTGCTTTGAGAAACCAATCTGCATCATTCCTATGATGCTCCCAAATATATTTGAAAGCCTCCCTTGTCTTGCTCCATAAAAAATCGTATCCTTCGACGCTATTTTTTAATGGTATCGTTTTCGGATTTGTATCTGTTTAATAGTGCGACTAATGATTAAACTTTTTAAATTAATTTGTTTAAATAGATAAATATCAAAACTAAAATGAATCTTTTGTATAGTTAATACCGTTGGCTGAGCTCATGAGAAGGAAGGTATCGCAACGTTTTCCCCATGTATCTCGGACAACGACACCTTTTCCGGCATAAGTTTTTGGCGATGTTAAAACCCAACAGAGAATTTTGATATTTTTAATGGAGTCACGTTGATCACGTTGGTCTTGATCGTCGGTAGGATAATTTTTTAATTTAGTATAAGTTAATCCCAGCCATGCTGCTCCTATTATAATTACTATAAACCATTTAGACGGTATTTTCTGCATGACCAAAACTACATTAGTACAATGCTGATCGTTCATAAATGTGTATACAGTTTCGGTAATGATTTTTACAAAAATATTTTCAACCTACTTTACTGCGGAAATTGTAATAAGGTGTTTCAATCGGTGATATTTCTAGCTACAAAAATGTATGACCTCGACCTCATTTATGAAAGCATACAGCAGTCAACCATAAATCATGTAGTTATGGCGTAAGCGCATGATGAATTTTTCTCTATTTATGATAGTTTGATTTGAACTACCTACCTACCTATATACATGCTTCCTTAACAAACAAACTGTAAATTCCATGCAGATGACAGTTCACAGTGTGTGTACATTTAAACATTATATTATTATATGCAATTATCTCGCGTTTTGTAAGTCAACATTTATTTGTATTAAACTTTCATTACACTGAAATGCTACACATTGTGTTATTGTGCAAAACAAAGCCCATATAATAAATTGAAACCATCAAGTCTGCGTTATGTGTCAACGTCAATTAAAGTATTTAAATACATAGGTACACTTCATAAGCGTTATAAAAGGTTTGAAGTGAACAGAAAAGTGACGTTATTCACGCTTTTCGTGCTCAGCCATACTATCCGATGGCAATGGCGAATAGTAGTACGTTCTATCCATTGTTTTTTTAAGGTACACTTGAGTAATCAGACCCAAATTGGGAGTAATAATTTGCCCTTGTCTTAATACATTTTAGTCCTGCTGATTTCCATACGATCCGACGTGGTAGAGCAGAAAATACATTTCACGCATTTTGTATGTTGAAATTTCATGGAAAGAAATGGCTCGGTTTGAACAGCAATCCAGCCCCTAGTTAATTTTCATAAAATTGTGTTAGTAGTTATGTATTTTTAAATGACGCCATCAAAATATCCCCATTTCTATGACCCTATGACTATCACCCCCCTGGTATCAGCTTAACCATTGCGTAAATGGCTATCTTTAACGTGGGATGTCATCAGTAGTCAAGTAGACCCATTGACCCAACCGATGACGTCATTTTTGGAGGATCCCTTAGCAGAACCTATTTACCTTTTTTTGAGGATAAAACATGGCTGGGTAGCTCCAGTGTTCGCCATGGTCTTCCATATTTGCATGGGCTTCTGGGTCCCATCTTAGGAAACGATGTCGTCCCAACTTATCACGTGTATCAACTCCCTCTACTCCAACAGTATCAAGACATTTTCCTGCAAGTTTTATAGTAAGTCAATGATATACGTCTAAGTAAGAACGTTCTGTAACTGTATAAAAAATATGACACTAATTTCATCTAATTACAACCGGCATGCTACTAAATACTAAACCAACCTAATTCTACATCTTCGTAGCCCTTGTCCCTATGACTACATCTGTCATCATTCGTTTCATTTGGAAGTGCCTCTTCAACAAATCGACGAAGAGCCTCTTTACTCAGTACGTATCCTGCTCAAAATTTAAAAGCAAATTAAGACTAAAAGGGATTCCATCGACATTCAAAATCCTCAAAACCAATCTTGATTACAAACTATTGGGAAAACAGAAATAATTAATTCAGGTCGCAAGTCACAATGACTACTCGCGCTGATGCTTCGAAAAAGGAATACAAAACAAATTGCGGCACATTTTTAGAGTATTTAATTTATAGTTTCTACCTATTGTTATACATGTAGTTTCCAGATTTTCCGTTACCTGATCCACCAGCCATATAGCCTCCTGTAGATCTATTCGACCCATCTTTAAAGTACTTCAGTTTGTAACCAAGCCAAATGGGATCATTAGTCTTGTAGTGATCCTCATGGATCATGAGCCGTAGATTCTCCACAATCACAAAAGTATTATCATCTGCTTTAAGAAACCAATCTGCATCATTCCCATGATGCTTCCAAATATATTTGAAAGCCTCCCTTGTCTTGCTCCATAAAAAATCGTATCCCTCCACGCTATTGTTCAATGCTATCGTTTTCGGATTTGTATCTGTTTAATAATGTGACTAGTTATACTGTTTAAATTTATTTCTTAATAGATAAATATCAAAATTAAAATGAATCTTTCGTATAGCTTATATACCGTTGGCGGAGCTCATGAGAAGGAAAGTATCGCATCGTTTTCCCCACGTGCTTTCCACAACGACGCCTTTGCTTCCATATGTTTCTGGCGATGTCAAAATCCAGCAGAGAATTTTAATATTTTTAATGGAATTAAGTTGGTCAGAGTCTTGATCGACGGTGGAATAATTTTTAATACGCACACACGAATTATTAAAACGAAAAAGATAAGTTAATCCGAGGAGTCCTACTCCTAATAGTACAAACCATTTTGCTGGTATCTTCTGCATTACCAGTTACAATTAACAACCATAGTTTCCGTTTCTATTTTTTTTAATACTGGTTATGGTAATATTAGTAATGGGGTGTGTCTGCCTATCTTTTATAATAGTGATGATATCTTTTATGGGTTCAGCAACGAAAGTATGACCTCATTAGGCCTAATTTATTAAACCGTAATAGAAATTATTAACAAATAACTGTATTTCGCGCAGATGACAGTAAATGTATATGAATGGATCTGGTATTTTGTAATACAAAAAGTTAAGTTATTAGTATTAGTATTAAATTTTCATTGCACTCATCACATTGTGTAAAACAATACCATAATAAATTGAAAACATGAAGTTTTAAGTATGTGCATTATTGAGATCAAGGAAATTCGTATTATGTCGACTAGTCGACTCACAGTATATATAGTGCATATAATTACTAATTATTATTTAAGCCCACAGGTTTACAACAGTGTGTATGTTATATAGGGATCATATATTTGAAGAAAGACGAAACATTGTATATAGTATTATATTATTGATTATCTTCTAACATTATTTATAATGACTTAATAATTGTTCCACTGCTTTGCGTACTGTCTTCTGTTACTCTGCTATGCTTCATTGTCCTTATCATATTTCCTTAATGCATTTTAGTTAATTGATATTTGTTCCAGGTGCTCCATATAAAAAAGAAAGGGAAGTTAATAATGCTTTCAATTTTACTAATTGAACTAATTTTGCAACGCTCGCCTTACGAAGGCAAATAATTAGGTAGACACTGAAACTGTAACTACCTGACCTATATTTTGTATGTATGTAATAATGCACAACTGAAAGAAAATGGAAGCATTCTATTTATTTAAAGAACATCGTCGACATGACTTATTACTTTCTCGAGTTGGACCGAGTCCGTCTGCGGATCTGGAACAAGCGTATCTCATATGCAACCTATACATAGTTACTGATGTACTTTTAATTCGCTGCTGAACAATGGAACATGCGTAATATTCTAGATCCCTTTGTAGATTAATTACAAAATAATTACTTAACTCCTACAGTAAATATTTCCATCCAAAACTTCAAAGCCCAAAATACAAGACAACATCACCCTTTCTTTCCCTATTCATTAGTATCAATGTCATCAAAGCTTTTTAGTAAATGAGCCTTTTAATAAATAAATGCCTCCAACTACATCCAACACTACATACTTATGCAAATATTTGACGTAATCGTTTCTGGTACAATTTTGCGAAGTACCCGCGTAAGTAGTCTTTTAGTATTATAGGTAGGTACGGACGTAATATTACCATTCCGCTCATTACGTACTTCCTGATCGAGTTGGAGGCAATGCCCTATGTGCTGCAGAGTTAATAGTGAATTCGAGTCAGTATTCGGTATTTAGAATGCACACAGATAAGTCGGATTCCAGATTACACAGATAAGCCCAACTTCTGGCTCCCGAGGCGGATTGGAATAGCTCTTGATCTTGAGTATTTTTCATTTTTGCATTTGCACTACATTTCATTACCATTGTACGTGATCCTAGTATAGGAACAGGAAGCTGTGGAATTACAAGAAGGTATTTACTTACTCTTGAATTGAACTATTGTAGTTTTAGATATGCACGTTCACGTACCTACCAAGGTGCTTCTGTTTATTGTTCAGCCCTTTTTGTTTTATAATTAAAGTTCAATTACATTTGCCTTCCTTGATAATTGGTGTGGAAAAAAAAGTAATGAGATAAATACTAAACGAAAACCCTGATAAAACTGATGAACTTAGAATCGCACGTGTTAGTTGCATGTGGTCTTATTGGTTTGGTGTATAGTGTACGTAAGTAGGCATGATTGCATGATACTACTGATATAGAATTGATATTTACTAGTGAAATGCTCTGAATTCTGCCTGAAAACTTAAAACCACCTGCCTTGACTGTCTCACCATAATATACCAGCCAGTGAGTTCGAGTCAAAAACAGATAAATAATTCATTCACAAAAAAAATGAATTGCGTAGTTCGGTTCGGTATCCTCTTATTTTGTAATCTTATTTCATCCAAATCATAAATTGAAATTTTCATATCTACAAAAACGATGCTTAGCATACAAGAATTCGCTCCAGTTCCAGCATCCATCGCATGATGCGATTCGCATCGGTATCAAGGAGTGTTGCAACCACTTTAAGATGGATCGACGCACGTCAGATTTACATCTTCAAAATTGAGAAGTGTGAACCGTATGAGAAATGGGAAGCAATTCAAGAATAAGATGAATTTCTGAACTACATGTTTTGGACTCTGAAACACGTTTTAAAAATGCAGTATTTTTTATTTGCCTTAAAGAAAAAAACAGGGCATTAGAAATACTCTGTGTTTGTTTTGAATTTCGCAAATAGTGCAAAAATATACCTTGTTTTCCGTTTCAATAAAAGCAAATGGTAATTTCTGTTTATTCCTTGTGAGTATACAATTTCAAAAACTAAACACATTTTAATGTCCCGATCCCGAACATAGAGATTATTCAAATGTACGTAGTGAAAAATCCAAGTGGCGGATCCAGGATTTGGCTATAGGGGGGGGGGGCTAACAATGTTAAGCGGCCATCTTGGAAAATGGCCGCTCCTATCTCCACAATAATGTAAAAAATTGTCTTTTAGAGGAGGCTTTAGCCCCTCTAGCCCCGCCCCCCTTTGTATCCGCGCTTGGGCCATCCTGTACCTACGAACGGCGCAGCATGTAAAGTAAGTACCGTGAAGCTTCTACTAACTCCAGGGGAGATTTTCGTCAAACTTAGCCACAAACCCGGGTGTAATAAGGGGTCGCACATGCCACGGGAGTTATTATAGAGGCCCGGAGGTTAAAAGTGACCCGGCAGTTATTAGAAGCTTTACGGTAGGTAGGTAGGTAAAGCAGGTCCTCTTTTAGGTACCTACCTACTTAATTACTTTTAGAAGCTTTTAACGCAATAAATCTGACGGTGACCCAAGCTTGACAATTGCCATTACAAAATTAAATGATACGATATAAAATAGACTTTGCTATATACCTACCTACCTACCTAAGTAAGTACTGGTAAACCCTAAACATAGATGTTTTTGTGTCTCAATTTAGTCATATTATTTCAAGTTCTTTTTTCCGCGGTTTGTAAAAATAGACTATAGATTAAGATTAGATTGCTTTTACGTTGCAAAACAAAACATAATATTGTGTAATATGTTTATTATAATTTGACTTCATTGATTACGTAAAAAATGTCCCGAACCGGATGTCATAGATAACCACACGAGTTGAATTCAGACTCATTTAGCATGCAAGTAAAATCATCATTCGATAATATACAAACATAATATGTATGTTTTCCAAAAAATGAAGGGAAAAGCAGACTACAGCGCGGCCGGGACGACATTCCGTATTGAGGATAATTTATTAATTATATTGATTTATTCACCTCGTTGCGTTGCGTTCATCGGCATCGGCCATGAACTTGACAATGTACCTCGTTAAGACTTATGTGTCGAAAAAATTCATACATTTGTACATTGTTCTTCTCTGATATTTTAATACCTACTTTATGATCACTGAATAATGATTATAATTTGTATAATTTCACAGCGTACCTTTTTTTATTTCAAGGTTTAGTTTCTTTTTCCTGGATATTATCGTATGCTTTAAATTCAGTTGAGTGATTCAGTGGGTATATAAATACGATTTTGGAAGGTTGAGTTGTTGTTACATTTTTTGCACTATTTGGATTTCGTCATTTATTGATCGCTCTGAAGTATTTCTTCTGTCCCATTATTACTTTGATTCCTATGGATGGTGTAATCTAAGCTGTTCGATTAAGCGTCATCTTGTCCTCTAATTGTATTATTTTGTTGCTTGTTTACAGATATTGCTCTGCAGTGCGTGTGTTTTTAACAATTTCTTAGTTATTAGAAGAAAGTCAGTAGGTAGTAGGTAGCTGGGCATGCCGCTGCCGCTTCCAAAAAAGACGGCACAAAAATAAAAAAATCTTCTTTGTGAAGAATCAAAATAATCCATTTCGATTTTTAGCTAAGAACGAAATGCACTATCTACCAAAAGATGAAAATCATTATCCTGAAAGCATGTTAATAGGACATTTTGGAATTTTCAAAAAACATATTAAATGGGACATATTGCATATTTCAAAAAACATGTAAATAGAACAATTTACACTTTTCAAAAAACATCTAAATAGAATATTTTTCACCTTTTAAAAACATGTTAATAAAACATTTTGCACTTTTCAAAAAACATATAAATAGAATATTTTGCACCTTTTAAAAACATGGTAATAAAACATTTTGCACTTTTCAAAAAACATATAAATAGAATATTTTGCACCTTTTAAAAAATTCGTAATTAACATTTTACGCAATCTCTCTCATTTAGTGTTTTTGATATAGCTCGTTTTACTTGTAGCTTAAATTGGAAATTGGTCAGTTTGATTCTTCACTCGTAAATATCCGGTTTTCGGCTTTCGGCATTGCATACTGCAATTTAGGGGAAAAAAAAGTTGGCAGTAGACCAGTTTTGTTTTCTAATCTCATATCACATACATACGTAATGTTTCAATCTGAATGAATCTCAATCGCAATGTGCGAGCACAAGTACCTACCTAGGTATATGAATTGTGATCTCCCATCTCCCCATGCTTTGCAGTGTTTTCACGCTTTTGCCTCTCTTAATGCTCTCAGAATAAAACAACTGATATAGGAAGATAGCACAGATGTATATTACACGTACATACCTACTTAGGAACCTACTTCCTTCTTTATCTTCATCATTCAGTAATCTACTTCTCGCGTTATTGCACTTGCTTACAAGGTACAAGTCATGTAAACACAACCTCCGCATGTAATTTTATACGTAGAACACCAAAATGCTAAACATACATTAATAAACATGCAATATATGAAAACGACAAGTTGACAGTTTGACACATCTAGCAGCATCTATTTGACTTTGCTTCTTTGCGTTATGGAGTTTGTAAAAGATGCATTTTGCTAGTATAGGAAATAGGATCTAATCTAATCTCTGCGTCCCTGGTTCAGTTCTTATTCTGCAGCACCGGAGAGAGCATCCGGAGGAGAGATCCAGCCGTTTTCCTCTCTGTGCTTCTGCTGCGAAGTCTCAAGTGCTCTCAAGGCGGCTGGCTGAAGATTCTTTCTCAGTCCAAGTTCAAGATTTAAAATCAATTCCAAAAGTTTCTTCGTGGAAAATGGAAAAAAGGTCTATTGGCTGGATCAGTATGTCAGTTGACCTCGAAAAGTAGTGTGTAGTAGCTTTTTTAATACCTAGTGCAAAATATTTTGTATATTTACTCATTTTTCAAAACGTCATATACTAATATTTATCCATTTTGCCGAATTTCTTAAATCATTTGATAATTTGTTTTTAAAGTAAATTAAGTTGATTTTAATATTTTTAAAATTTTAGTAAAAATAATTATAGCTTTCATTTTTTCAATTATAAAAATATATGTGGTACTTAGGTATAGCAGTAGCATTAAAAATATAAAGCTTCAAAAGTTCTTTTAGTTTGTTTCGAAAAAAGGAAAAATGCATTGTATTGTTTTCATAGAATGAGATACCTATACTTACGACTACGACTACGTCCGGACCTACTATGACGTACATAGTATTTTTTTAATACTAAAGTGTGAGGCCCCATAGTGACAGTGACAACGTCCAAGTTAATACTTAATTGCCATGTCAGTCAGAGAAGCATTTACTATTAATAAGACATTGCCTGTGTGACCACAGGTAATATCTTCCTTTTGACTGGACATAAAAACAAACCGTGCGGTTACTATACGTTTACCGTAGTTAGTGCCTTAGTGGTAATTATGTGGTAAATGCTTTTCTTGCAAACGTCAAACTTTATCTGCAGAATTTACATTAGAATAATATTCACACACGTCACTCACGGTAGTTTTGGATGCTCCATGCATGGAAATGAATTCCTGGATATTAATGTGTTAGCACGTATAATTAAAGAAGACAATAACTTCCAAAGCATAAAGTTCATCAGCAGCAGCTCATCCATTACATTAGATTTTGTATTAGGGCTTGTCCACAAATGACGTCATCAAAGAATCCAAATTTCCACGACCCTATATGGCCCCCCTGTCATCAACTTAACCTTTGCGTAAATGGCTATAATATTTATAACATGCGGGATGTCATCAGTAGCCAAGTAGACCCATGAGCATTGACCCAACCGATCAAGTCATTTGTGGACGATCCCTAACGTTCAATCTCATATAGGTGGTTGGATTCTCACTGCTATGAATTTTTAAACCACGGACACGCTGCTAATTAAAATTGATACTTAAATGTACAAAGTTCAACGTAAAAAGGCCCTTGTGGAAAATCCCGACTTTAAAAAACAGGATGGATGTGAATGAATCTTTCAACAAGGTTAAGCTTGGTAAAAATTAATGAACAAAAATTACTGGAGTGTTTTATTATGGAAAAACCTCAACTATATCTTTCATATTCAGAGCACATAGTATGATACATCACTGTCACTACATACATGTAGTTTATTTACTATAGGTACTATTATTGGGAATTATCCTCCAATATTTTATCCTGGATCGAAACCGAAGCACCAACAAAATATTGATGTAAATGCTCACACTATACCGCCTACTAAAAGTAAGTACTATCTTATCTTTAACATTTTTAGTGACTTTTAGCACGTTTTCCTCTTCTTATTTGTTTTCGATTTCTGCTATATTGAGTGTTTAAATTGAGAATGTAACGTGCTATCAATATTTCCACATAACTATTCGTGGGTAAAGACTCAAAATGGCCCATATCCAATGTAAACTAGAATCAAAATGAGCTATATTAGATAGATGCGTAAAATGATATTACGAACTTTTGAAAAGTGCAAAATGTTCTATTTACATGTTTTTAAATGTGCAAAATATTCCATTTATACATATTTTTGAAAATTGCAAAATGTTCTATTTACATGTTTTTAAATGTGCAAAATATTCCATTTCTACATGATTTTGAAAAGTGCAAAATGTTCTATTTACATTTTTTTTAAATGTGCGAAATATTCCATTTCTACATGTTTTTGAAAAGTCCAAAATGTTCTATTTACATGCTTTGAGAATTGAGAACCATGATATTTTCATTATTTCGTATAAGTACATAGACAGTCAGTTCATTTTATATCAAGCTAAGCTATAAATGGATGTGAGATAGATCATTTTGAGTCTTCACTCGCGATAGCAATAGTGCCATATATAGGAGCACGCATACTGACAAATACGATACTGACTCTGACATTGAATTCATTCCCTAGTCCCTAGTGTAGTCATATAGCGTAGATAAATACTTACTGCACTTTGGTAATTTAATTAGTAATTACCATTTTTGAGTTCTAAGAAGGTAAGTAGATATAAGTAGATAGTGTTACTTATGTTCAGTCTTAAATTAGGAATTATCACTCCAAACAGATAGGTAATTTGTATGAATACAAATTATGACTATATTATTGTCACGTTATAAAATTTAACTATTTAGGCGATGTTATTATGCACAATGCAATGCAGTATAATACCTATATGGAATATATGTTTGCAGATTAGAAATGCTACAAGTTAAGTACGATGTGGAAATCTATAGCTAATAATGCTAATTACTCTATATGTATTACTTTTGTTTACGCGCAGGTGTCAATAAGTATATAGAACATATCGTAATAATTAATGCAAGGACGTTAATCAATATTTAATGCTAATGAAGCTTTTCATCAGGTTCACGACGCAGCGCCTTCGAAAGAAAACACCGAAAAGATTAAGTTCACCAAAGAAATAATTTAACAAAAAATATAAAAAACAAATATTAATATTCAAACAAATACAGAATCAGTATAGAGCACACTTTCATTCAAGGTTATTGCAGTAATCAAACTAAATGAGAATATTATTATGTACCAATAACTATTTACCAGTGGAATCTCATTATATCGCGGTGGTTGAAGATGCTCCCATCATAACTGAAGACAAAAGTGTTTTGTATTATTCAATTCAAAAGGAGATTTAAGAGGTGATCTAGAAGAGGCCATATGTAATAACTAATCAAGGATAATAATTAGATCGAGGACTCATGCATATTATTTACCTTTTGTTTGTGAGATGCTTAAATGTGTATGATGTTTTGCTAGCTTAACGTGTTAATCTTCCTAATAAAATACAAGATTCGACGACATTAGACTCACTGACCCTACCTATGACATCATTTATGGACGATTCCTATAAGTATAGCTTATTATATAGTACGATAAATTATTAAGTATTCCTGAAATTATTGTCAATCATTTTATCTATCGACTAATCGACTTGTGTAATAATTGCATCTATAATTAGAAAGATACCGCGCGATGTCCGCGGTGTAGCTTGTGGATGTCGACTCAACAAAAGTGTGACTCATAGCCGACGCCGACAGAAACCACACCACTCTGATTAATTGTAATTATTGTTACTATTAGGTATATGTGATTAACATATTATCTGAATTTTGGAAATTTTGAAAACTATATGCACACACTTTCCATCTGAAAGAGCCGTTAATGTGCATAGTAATTATAGTATATTATGGTTATAGACTGATGACATTAATATTGTAATAAGGAGTTTACAAAGAGCGAAGACGTGCCTACAACCTAATTTTATTATCTTCCATTTTATGTTGGATAAATAATTATGCTATTTATAAAAGCAACTTTATGGAGTTTCCTCCTTCTTTTTCGTCATTATCAAGTTCTTAATATATTTGATGTTTCTGACCAATTTGTTTACTCTTCCGCTGTAAAAACGGAGGCACGACTAATAAATCAACATACCTACTTGCTAGTTAGTAACATGCATAATATAAGTAGCAATTATGTAATTTATTCGTAATTTGAATTCTGCATTTTATTTATTTATACATGCGTAGAGTAGGTAATTACATAGGTAAATATCGTGTGCTCAAACTCAAATGCTAAACTACTAATGCTACTTAAATAGCGACTTTTAATGGAACATCGAACTGAAATACTGAAACCCTGACTTTTTATTATGAACATGAACTATACATGTTGCATTGCCTTGACTGTGGTTCAGTCTATTCGGTGCAGTACACTTCTGACTGAGTAGACTACCTGACGACGTTCAATTATTGACGATAAATAGACAAACTGACGACGAGGACGTGAGGACGAAGACAAAAACAAAGAAAGACGGCGATGACTACAGATCAATTTACTATTCACTCACCAAAAATAAAGCATTGTCATTATTACTAAGGAATATCACAAACAAGCCGGCTGAACTATAGAACAAAAGCCTTGCATGCCCAATCCGTATTACAATTATCATACAAATATCATTATTATCATGTGTGTACTGTGTACTTACAACAATATTTTCGTACTTTATTTCTGAGCATCGCAGTGGCACTGGAGCTGAAACGAAAACTCATCTGGAGCTCTGAAATATATGGAACTATAAAGTTTGTGTTGTGACTACGAAGAAGTTCCGAGCCGGTGGATTGTAATTTCTCCAAAATCCAAAATACGATATACTATAGGTGATTTGTGATTTCAACGTTTCAGTTGCCAATTTACAATAATGTACTATTCCTACAGAAAATACTACACAGAACTAAAGCTGAGAATACAAAATACAATAAATTGCTAACCTCGCGGTTTTCTGCTATCCGGATCCATGTAAAGTTTACCTAATAACCAATAAATCGTTATGTTTTCCACTTTGGAATAATTATTTTAGAACTATAATATATGAAAATTAAATTATACCCATATCACATATCGGTGAGACGTAAATTATTTCCTGGTTTATGGAGTACTATTAAATTGTGACTAAAATTTCGCTCGATGTTTGTGGTTTGCCTGATGAGAAAGAGAAAAATCAATAATCAATACAACACACACATTACTTCCTTTCAACTCAAAACCAAGTGAAAATATTTTAAATGGATAACATTGAATTTATTGATGATGAAAATATTCTGAGTATTCCCTCAGAGATGGAAGGGGGAAGCTTTGAGAATTCGGATTCCATGGGAAGTTCCGTCTTCACAATTTCTGGCTACGGGTAAGTACTAAATATGGCTTAATAGGTGTAATAAATTATTATATTTCGTAATAATCAGATGAAAAAATTGAACGTTATTGACTAGGGAGCTAAAAGGAAAATACCAGTTTGTAATCAGGGCCGGACGAAGGAATTGCTTTTAGGCAGCAATTTGCTTCCATGCGAAAACCACCATTTTGATTTTATTGATGGTTTTCTTTGGTAAAGCAAAATGTTGTATTTACATGTTTTTAGAAAAGTATAAAATGTTCTTTTTCCTTGATTCAGAAAAGTGCAAAATGTTCTATTTACATGTTTTGAGAAAAGTGGAAAATGTTTTATTTCCATGTTTTTGAAATGTACAAACGTTTTTATTTTGTATGTTTTTGAAAAGTCAAAATATTTTTTTTTTTAACACATTTTTAAAACCGCAAAATGTTTCATTTACATGCTTTTTAAGAAATTCAAGCAGCGGGGGCTGCCTGTGCTGGCCGCATTATCCGGCCCTGTTTGTAATACACTAAAAATATCCCCGCTATTTCTGTAGCCATTATTCAGTTGAAAGCGCGCCGAACGTGCTGCTGTACTTCTAAATACCTATCAGTATATAGCTTCTTTAATTCGTAAATTCGTATAGTTGCAATAATAATGTGTCTCGTTTTTGTACAGTAAATCCAGTGATACCATTGAGATTATACAAGAAGCTGGAGCATTGTCAGCATCAGTTCCGTCAGCAGCAGCAGCACCAGCATCCGGTATTTTCTCAGGGAAACTACGAGATAATAATTCTCATGGAAATAAACAAGAAGACCACAAAAAGCCCAGGAAATACTTGGAACAAATCAGTGACCCTGCCAATGCGAACACGATGAAAGATTGCAGGCTAAAATCGCGATGTCGCTGGAGCTTACCTAATACCGAAAATGTCACATTAGCAAGTAATATGGGTGCTACCGGACTAACCGGAACCGGATACGGGCGCTATCAGTTACCATTCTGGTTGATAGGAGGAGGTTGTGATCTACCAAATGAAATAGGTTTGATGGCCCATAAAAATCATTCTCTAGTCTCTACATTAGCATCTCCGTCTCAGTCCCAGCTTGTTCCGTCAAAGTCCATCAAAGCAGGAGAAATTTCTGCTGGAATCCAGGATCTTCCCCATGTTCCACTTGCACAATTCGAGAAAAAAATATCGAAAGTTTCGCTAGTCGAAGCCGCCATGACTCCGTCTCCGTCCACATCGCCGTCCTCCCCCACAACAAGTGACATCAAAAATGGGAATATAATGGGAGATTCCGTTTCAGAATCAGAGGTCCTCTGCGTCCCGATAGACATTACAACTCCAAATCACTTTCAAAATAGTATAAATTTAAATTCAAATTCAAAAAATTGTAACGAAACATGCTCTCCTGGATGGAAGAGAATGCTTGGGAATTTGATGGGCTTGCAATTATCACCAAATTTAAATTCATCTGTGGCTGCTGCTGGTAGGGGGAAACGGAAAATAATAATAGCATGGATGAAAAATTGGCTATTGATCTACCCAGCCATTACGTTTGGTGTTTGGGCTTTCATTTATATTCTATTCGGACAACGACAAGCTTTCCCCGATGGTGGTCTATTTAACCTTTTTATTCTGGAAGTATTTGCAATTGTTTTAGGTGAGCTTTTAAAACATATTTTAATAGTTTTAAAAATGTGTATAATGTCTGAGACATGTTAAAATGATGCTTGTTTTTTGTTGTGCGTTTTAATAACAATAATAATACAGGAAACGTATGTGAATGTCTACAAATGCCTCCGTTACTTGGAATGATTGCTGCTGGTCTAATTTTACGAAATGTTCCTATTTCCTTCATTTCCGCTAACAATGACATGCCTCTTTTACCAAAATCAGTGTCTAACCCACTCAGGTTTTTAATATTTTTCTGCTGCATTTTCTTTAAGTAGAATCTGCTCTTATTATGTATTCAACCTATAATTGTGAGAGTGAAGATTATGCATGGGCAATTTTTTGATTAACTCTTTTTTAATGATGATCCAGGGCGATGTCAGTGGTGGTTTTGCTCACGCGGGGTGCTTTTGCAGTGAGTCCGACTGCAATCCGGAATTTTTGGAGGATTGTTCCACATTTAGCAGTGCTGTCTTGTGTTGTTGAGGCTCTTGTTGGTGGCATTGCGGTGTACTTTATTGTTGTCTTCCCTATTGCCTGGTCAGCAGCAATGGGGTGAGCATTTTTTAATTACATTATTTTTGGGTGAATTATAATATTTTCATTCCCATATTTATATTATAATTAGTTATATCTTATTTTGAGAAATCGTGCTATTTTAGTGATTGATTGTGGGGAACTTTTTGGTTTTGGTGCAGGTGTATTTTCTCAGCAATGTCTGGTGCAGTTGTGATGCCTTATTTAGCCTCATTGTCGTCCCAAATCGGCTGTGCGAATGAGAACAAAGTAATTGCAATCGCAAGAACAGCATGTGGACTGGATGCAATTCTTGCTATTTGCATGGCAGAGTTTGCTTTCGGCTTTATTTTTGCTAATGGTAAGCAATATAAACGTATATCAGATCCAGAGGGTTTCCGGCCGGTAATTCGAAATGTTAACAGAAGGTGTTAATAAAACTGACTGCATATTTTTTTTACAGGTGATTTATCTGATGGATTTCGGAAAGGGGTTGTTCAAGTGATAATGGGAGGGGCGTTTGGTTTATTTTGGGGATTCTTGGCTGGTTTCCTACTTGGTGCCAGTCACAGCGTTGAACTAAGGACCTTTGCAGTCTTTGCTGGAGGTGTCTTGTCCCTGTTAGGCCTCACCACAATTGGTTATCCACGAGGGGGTCCTTTGGGAGTCTTTGCGGGGTCATTGGTCACATCAATAATTTGGCGGCATAAGAATTTTGACGGGAAGAATAATGTAATAGTTACTATAATGTTATTACGATACACAAGTCGTCAATTTTGAATGCAATGTTTTTAATTCACAAAATATATGAAATATTTTATAATTTTTGCAAATAATAGGATCAAATTCAGGCCAACTTTACAAAATTGTGGTTCTTCTTCCAGCCTTTGCTATTTGGTATCATTGGAATTAGAACAGATTTTTCGGATGTGGACTGGTCGTTAGTTTCTAAAGGATCTTTGTGCATTGCCATTTGCTTAGCTGTAAGTTACTTTTTTTAAGTCAAATAAATGGAACCTAAAAACATTTTTAGTATTAAAATACGTCATCAGAATGTCTTCTATTCAAGGCGCGTCTCCTAACTTCCTTTGGAATGTGCTCCTGCACCCCATTGACATGGCGACAAAAACTGTTCATTGTGATAACTTGGATTCCGAAAGGAACAGTTCAAGCTGCTCTAGGGCCTGTGGCGCTGGAAACCATCCTGGACATTGGCTTTGGTGATGAGGCAAGAGCCATTGGTCAACAAGTGATGTACATCTCTGTAGCTTCAATTATTTTATGTTCGTCCTTTGGTGGGCTTTGCCTCAATTTATTCGGAAAACCTTTGCTTAAGAAAAAGGTGTAAATCTAGAATGTACTTATACATTGTTCCTTAAGTGATAATTAATCAATTTCGATATCAGTCATCAAAATATCAATTCTATGTCATATCAATCTTGTGATACTGAGGAGTTGCTTTTCTATTAAGTCGATGCAATTAAATATGTACTTATAGTACTTACTTATAGTGTGGGCACCTAATTAAGTAATGAGAATTCGTGTTTGCTTTGTAGTCATCGTATAATAATATATATAATTAGTGCCGGTTTCGATTTTCGATTGCAACTTATGCGTATACGTAGTTATATCGAGGCCGAGTGAGCCTGAATATTCGTTGTAATTCTCAATCAGTAGTGAATTTCGCTATAATTATTATTACTAGCTTGTTTTTTATCATTATTTATTACTACATATTACAACGCAGGCAGAGTACTTACGTGCAGCTTCCGCAGGATGGTTTAGTTATAGCTATACTTATTTGACTGTGCGCAGGCTTAATTACTATTCAAGTAATTATTCCAAAATCCATGTATTTTTAACGCACTTTTACTTGCAAAATTTATAATTATTATTTTCCGAATGTAACAGTTACTTAATATTATAGTTTTTGATTTTGTCCCGTTTTCTTCTTTTCTTTTTGGATTAACCACCTAAACCTTGTCATATGCTACAAATAAATTTAAGTTTTATTTATCATAGTTCGTTACAAATTCGCCCTACTTAATTAAATAAATGAAATCGTCCCATATTAAGCATTAATAAAAAAAAATCCGCTGTTTTAAAATACAAAAATTACAGACCACAAGGTTTTTACAATTATTTTTTCTTATATACTACAGAAACTGGCAAGTGTATTAATTACATCTTGGTATTTTATTAAATAAGGATCAGTAGATCAGCATCTTTTTTGTATGTTATTGGAGTATTTACGCATCCTCCTGTGTACAAATATCTCCTTTCAAACTTTTCGTTTTAAAAAAATGCATTAGTTTAAACTCAAAGAATATATATTAATGCTGTTAGAAATGAAGATGGCTCATTAATCAAATGACGTTTTCCTTATACATAATAATTATAGCTAATGATTTCAGGGATATGGGATAGAAAAGTAGTGGTTTACTTTTGTTTCTTATTTTGCAATTCCAAATTCCAGCTAATTCAACCCATCTGAAAGCATAGGGATCGTCCATAAATGATATAATCTGTAGGGTGAGTGGGTCTATTCGGATATTGATGACTGATCACACGCCATGTTAAAGATAGTCGTTTACGTAATGTACAAGTGATGACATGGGGGTGGGTGGGTCTTACATAACGTGATAATGAACCAGTTGCATGCTAACAGTGTCTACCGGAATCATTATGAACTTCTAGAATAAATCAACGGAAAATCATACTATCTCTGTAAGGGCTAACTTACCAATATGAGTTTTATAGGCGCAAATTAAAGACTAGTGAACAATTAACACTTTAGGATCATTCATTTGTACGTACCATATCGTCTATGAAGAACCAAAATGACCCATATCCAATTTAAGCTACAATCAAAATGTGCTATGTCATAAAAACAAAATGAGTAACATGAGTAAAATGTTAATTAAGAGTTTTTGAAAAGTGCAAAATGTTCTATTTACATGTTTTTGAAAAGCGTAAAATGTTCTATTTACATGTGTTAGAAAAGTGTAAAATGTTATATTTACATGTTTTTGAAAAGCGTAAAATGTTGTATTTACATATTTTTGAAAAGTGCACATGTTCTATTTAAATGCACTCAAGGCATATTTGTATATTTTTGTAGATAGTTGATATTGTTTTTAGCTACAAATGGATATGGGTCATTTTGGTCCTCCACAGACGATATATCTTTCCTGAGATTGATAAGACATTGATAAAAGTAATTAGTAAAATACGGGGTTTTTATTGAAATACATACAGCCATTCCTTTCATATAAAAAGAAAGTCCACTCCAGGGTGTACAGTGTAGAGTGTGTGGAGAGTAGGCCCTTTTGCACCACACAACTTCACTTCGAGACTTCGAACCGCAATCTGTCTGCTGTAAACGAAAGCAACTACACGAGACCGTCCACAAAAGGCGTCATTGGTAAGTTGAATGGGTACTACTTGGTTTAATACTGATGGCATTATGGTCCCAGGTTAAAGATAGCCATTTGAAAGGGTTAAGCTGAAGATAGGTGGGTCATAGGGTGATAAAAATTAGGATTTTTGATTAAATCATTTGTGGACGATCTTCAACACGGAAATGGCTAGGCGGTTTTATTACTTTTTTAGCGGGCTAGATGACTTACTTAGTAACCTTCTTTGTTAAGGATGATTTATTTGCAACAATTCTCTGAAGTTGAAGTCTGCTTAAGTGAAGTTAAGTTAGGCTTAAATCTCAACGAAGTGACGAGGCGAGGCAATAGTACTATCGGGCAGTGAGCTATGCTGTTTGTCTTTGTCGACAAAGAGTTATATTTTAATTCTATAGGTACTTAAGAAAAAAAACTGTTGGTGTTGATTTAGTCGGGGTGGTGGTGTGGTGAGTCAGTTGGACTTCCTATAGTTACGACTCTAAAGTTACGTCAGGGTCAGGTAGGTCGGAGTTGCTCACTGTCTCGACTGTTAGTGATCGTGACCTCGCGAATATCTACACTCAGAAGCAACTCGTAAGTGGTAAGTTAAAAGTACCTATGAGGACTAAGGAAGTTAATGATTCTGCTGTCAACACTGTTGACAGTGGCAGCGATGCACCATTGTCACTACTGTCAGTCCCAACCGAAAAGGAGCAAAACTTAAACCTTCTCAGTGTCGGCGCTGATTCCAAAGTGACGGAGACTGTCACGAAGTTGGACTGGAAGTCAGGAATTACCACGAATAGTGATGATGATGATTATGCTGACGCTGACTTGCCAATGCAAGTTCAAAAAACAGGGGAACAAGAAGAAAAATGGATAAAAAGGGTTCAGCAGGTATACGATGGAATTCTTAAACATCAACGCCAAAAAATCCAAAAACAAGCAGAGAAGGCTTGGAATGAAAATATTGCAAGTTTTCAAGGTATAATTTCATATAATTGAAAGTAGGTATATATTTTATTTAAATCAACATTCTGATTGAGTGTGGAGTGTGGTTTGCTGTCACCTGTCTCTCTATCGCAAAAGTACTTCATGGTTACAGCATGTTGATGATTATGTAGGCATATGTTTTGCTGTTAGTATATTCATTAATAATAAAGCCAATTCTAAAAATTAATTTTAATTTCTTGGTAGAGAATGAAAGCATACTATGGGAGGCGAACTTGGACAGAATGTCATCGGTGTGGTCTTGTAAAACGGAACCGCCACGTACAACCCGAAAGTATGCAATGGTTGGGTATGCTGAAATTAAAGTCACAGTCCCCAAGAAAAAAGGGAAGATCTCTCAAGTGAAGAAAATACGAAGGACCCATGACACTCAGGCCATGCCAAAAATGCATAGTTATGTTTCAACCCGAAGGAATTTCGTAGTAGAAGATGAGGTCATCCTTCACAACATCCCTTACCTGGGCACAGACGAGCATGACTTAGATTTCATCGATGAGCTCCTTGACAACTACAACAACAAATCTCATGGAGATGGCGAGGAGCTGAAAGACGAGAAAGTTCTTGTTGAGTTAGTCAAGGGGCTCATACTTGTAGAAGAGGAGCTTATTGACCATGAGAGCCAGTATGCGTCAGTTCGACCGGCCACTCGAAATTCCAAAGTGACACAGAAACAGCCGAAAGTGGATTTGGAAAATCGGGAGGGATGGAAACTTCCTTCAATTAATATTTTTGATGCTATTGCGCGAGCATTCCCGGGTAACGGAGAACCACAAGAGATACGGAACAAGTATGGAGATATGCCTTTAATATAATTTGTTTAACTACATTCTATGTTGCAGTTCTGCTTTTATTAATGTGTATTTGTCAAATAGGAGATGCATATTATGTCTTACTTGAGGTTCTGTTAATTTACCTAAATAGGTTTCTGGAGGCTTGCGAGAAATTGGAACAAGGCTCAACCATTGAACCTTCGACTTGCAGTATTCCAAGTCCAAATATTGATGGACCGAAGGCAGAATCGTTGCCAGCTGGGAAAGTTATGAGCTCCTTTCATACTCTATTTTGTCGCAGGTGTTTCAAGTACGACTGCAACATTCACCGTAAGTTTTTATCTGATTACTATACTTATCGTTAGTTTTTATTTTTATTAACTGGTCTATTAGTTATACTTTATTATTTTATTATGAAACGAATAGCATGTATCTATAAGTATGTAGGCACCAACACTAGCTACCAATAACCTGTAATTCCGTACGACATAAAACATGCATATATTTTTATTTAAAATTAACCTGCGGTTATTAACTTCATTTTATATTATTGTAGATTCTAGTGATGATTACATTGCCCCAGAATTTGTGAAGCGCAATAATTCAGTACAGGGACCTGCAGCAGTTTCAAAACATCCATGCGGACCTAATTGTTATCTCCGATGTGTAATAACTTTTTTCTTCTTTTTTTATACATGTCTCAAGCTTTCATTCTCATTCTATTGCACAAGAGCATCCATACACAAAGACCTTTATCAATCCTTTATCCTTTATCAATATTAGTAGTATAATAGTCCATTAGTTTACTACTGTAAAAAGTATAAATGCTACTTTTTGGTTGTAATAACATTATACAAGTTGTCTTTTTTATATTTTATATCGCATTTTTTTATAAAATACTTTAAAGTATTACTTTTCTAAAAAAGGAGACTACTGGAAATGCGGGCTCCAAAGATGACTGGACAGGTGCTGACCAAAGCATGTTTCGTGTTTTACGAAAAGTTTATCGCAATAATTTCTGTGGTCTTTCACAAACTTTGATGACCAGAACATGTCGTGAGGTGAGCAAGCGGTTAGTATTAAGGGCTTTTACTTTGCTAAAATTTTCTATACTGGTAATTGGATTATTTCTTATTACTTTATTAGCTACCAATAATTATTGTAATTTAACCTGATTAAGGTATATGTAGTAGAGATAAGGAGAAACAGCAGGGTTGTTTAACTCAATATTTGAGTGTTATGTGTACGATTTTAAGTCTACCGTTGCATTGTACTCATTCTCTAATATCGTAGTGTTTATAAGAATCAATCTTCTTTTCAGGTATACCATTTTGCCCAGACTGAGATCGGAGACGGAGACTCTGCTCCGGAAGTGTTTCAGAGACCATGTTCTCCTCCAGGGAAAGAAGGGACGAAAATGAGTGTATGGCGATCTTTTCATAAAAAAAGACTTGCAAAGGATAAAGATAAAGACTCTGAAATTAGTAACAGCCATTACACTCCGTGTAAACACCCGGGCACTCCATGTACAAGTGACTGTCCTTGCTTTTCCAACGATAATTACTGTGAAAAATTTTGTTTGTGCAGTATGAACTGTAAGTTACATCTAATCTAATACATACTTATGCTTATGCACTAATATCAGTCAGCTAGTATGGTGGTATATTATATCGTCTGTGAAGAACCAAAATGACCCATATCCAATTTAAGGTAGAATCAAAATGAGCTATGCCAAAAACAAAGTGAGAACCGTGCGTAAAATGTTAATTAAGAGTTTTTGAAAAGTGTAAAATGTTCTATTTACATGTTTTTGAAAAGTGTAAAATG
>JAQFZE010000298.1:0-30095 GCA_034695245.1 Dicyrtomina saundersi | reverse complement strand
ATGGCTTGTTTTCAATCTTCAAGGAAGATATAGTTATAATATCTGTATGTAGTAATACTCCGCATAGTCAATATTTCCACTAGTATACTATGTATAATCACAATGGTCACAGTGTATTTTTACCCTGCATAACACGTTCTTAAGTGGTAGCATTGTTTTTTGCGGCTTGAACAACACACAAGAAAAACAATACGATTGCGAATAGATAGCTTCTTATGCATGGGACATATAATGGGACTACCTCCACACCTTTGATAATGTAATATCACCTTCAGCCCAATTAGAAAATAAAATATATACCGTATATCTTGAAATAATGCGCGGGTCTGAAATAGTAAGCGGTTCTGAGATGCCTCTGAATAGTACGTGGGTCTATTTAACACACTTTTAAATGGCAGTTCGCGGGTCTGAAATAGTACGCGAGTCTAAGGGGTCCAAATTTGAATTGTACGCGGGCCTACTATTTCAAGATATACGGTACATCTGTCTAGAATCGAGCAAACAAGTATTTTGTGCACTGCAGCTGTTGTTATCCTATCGGCTCATAATTAAGATCTTAGGCGGCAGCGCTCGCGTAACTAGAACTCGCTTTGCGCTCATATTTCTGACATTAAATACACAAAATAAAAAATACTAAAATTATATGTCCATTTCCATTTTTCCATTGTTGTTTAAAGTTACAAAGTCCAACGTGCTTGCAAGTAGTCACCATCACCACATAATGGGCACATATGTTATTTACTATGTACATGTAGGGTAACTGTTTATAAATGATGCAGAAAAAGTTGCTCTTGTACTATTACTATTTACAGCTAGTGTCCATAAGTCTTCGCGATTCTGCGTGCTTATGCGTGCTTATGCAATCGCGAAGACTTATGGACACTAGCTGTATTTGTTACATTCCCTCCGTATGTATCCAATTTGGTTTCCGATGCAGTAATAATAACATAGCAATGCCGGATCAGAGCCTATAACTCTTTGCTGTCATTATCATTTGAACATTTATTTTACTTTTGCAGTATTTTTTTTGAGACGAGAACAAGAACGAGTTTCGTTTCAACTTTTGTATTGTATGGTTATTATTATTGTATTGGGTGGAAAACCATTGCAGACAAAAGTTGGCGATGCAAATAATAATGGTGAAAATGGTGAAATCATCATGATATTTGTATTTTAAATTTAAATAATGACTAAAATAAATTTATTTTTTATTTATTTGGTGTGTTTACAATTTTTTGCAGGAGGAAGATTGTGTTCTGCAGACTCTGTCATTAGCGGACTCGAAGTTGAAAGGAGAGCTGTACAGCGTCATCAATGCCCTTGGGAGTAACCAGTGCTTACAAAACATTGACATCAGGTAATTCACGGAGGATTTTTATTTATATTTACAGATCAAGTCTTCAAAAGTCACATGAATGAAAAATACTACTAAGCTTCTGCTGAGTGACTATTGCCTTAAAGATATAATACCTGTCTCCTTTTTTGTTTTGATGGACGGCGATAGTGTCTTTTGGTGTCTGTTGGTCGTTGGTTGTGTGTCTGTCGTATTTTTGCTTTGGCACAGTCACGTCGATCTCGATCTCAATCCACAAATAATGAAGTCATCGGATGTAACTCTCCATTACATACATATGTTTGCTTTATATATGCATCAATTGTTATTGTTTTCATTCCTTCCCTCCTCGTCCTCCTCCTATAGAGATGTTTGCGAGTGTGAGTGTGTGTGTAATTTCAAATTAGACTGTAGCTCCTGCTTTTACAAAATTCAACAAAAAATATAGGTTATATGGAAATCCGTGAGAATTATGTGCAAATTGGACGAACGTAGAGAGACAGACTGACTAGTTTGTCTAATAGTATAGGCAGAATATAATAATAATAACAATGGTTAAAGAAACACATGGAGTATACATATGCTTATATGAAGTTTCTAATCCTAATGTGAAGTACCTACCTAATAACCTACGTAGGTAGGTACGTACCTGCTTTCAAAAACTCGAACTTGAAAAGAAGAAATGGAATAATCGAATATAATTAATTTCGAATAGTATATATGTAGATATATGAGGATTGAGATTGGGATCGGGGATAAGACATATTATTGACTATAAAGTTGAAACGACTCGAGAGGTCTCAAGTGGTTCACAATTATCGAGAATGAAGGTAGTAATTAAAATGTAATTGGTTTTGATTATTATTTCAGCGGGAACCAGATGGGGGATGTTGGAGCTCGACTTCTTGCAAAAGCACTTCAAATTAACTCCAAGATTAAATCCATCACTTATGACCGAAATAATATCACTTTGCAAGGCTTCTCAGACATTGCCTATGGTCTTGAAAGGTCAGTTTTTTTCCACTATTTTTTCTAATTTAATTATTTGGATCGATATATTATTATTCGTTAATCTTATTGTTAGCTTCCTATTTTAGCATTTTCCTAATCTTACTAATAGTATGTTAGTTAGAAATTTTCATATTCAGTTGGTTAGCGATAATCTTCAGATCATTATTTTGTTACTATTCTAAACTACATAGAGTTATTCGTTATGGTTTTGGATATGAATTTGAGCGTGGATTTTAATATTTTCCCAAGCTTCGCTAAAAAATAAATCAGTATAAGTACCTACAATATACAGTTTGATTTTAGTTCCATTCTTTTATTGTCACGTATTAATGTAACCTGCCCATAGGCACTTTTTTGAAGTATGTATTATATACTAAGGCGATGACTCTCTAAGTTCATCGTGATCGTCACACGTTTCATGTTTCCCTCATCTTCTAATCTTCAATACAAAAAAACACATAAATTAATTAAAATTGAATCATTATAATAATATAACGTACCCTATAGTACTATAAAGTGTCTCAGACCAAACGGCTTGTTTTGCTCCCCATTTCCTGCCAGATTATGATGAAAACAGTAAACAGTTAGTCCACTGCAGAGAGTGCAGAACTATGAAATATTAATTAATAGTATTATTATTATGCTCCACAAGATTTGCAATTAAATTCTGAAAGGGATGTAACGCATCAGAATGTAACTGTTTTTCTCTACCCCTGCTGTAGTACGTCTGTGTGTGCGTCAGTGTCAGTCGTCGTCGTCAGTATGATGATGATACGAAATTGCTGGGGCATGTAATTTGGATAAAATATGCATATATTTAATTATTCATATATGTTTATTTTGCAAAATAATTTTTAGTGTTAAACGATTGATAGGAAAGTACTCTCAGTAGGTAACGAATTTTAAGTGGCTACCTACAGATATGCAGTATGTTATCCAATCTTAACTTTTTTAAATAATTTAATGCACAACAAAAACTAATGTAAGTACAGTATGAAAAATCACAACTAGAAGACCAATTTGTTATCGATTGACGATACAATACATTAGCGATGGCCGTAGTTATAAATTAGACTCATTGTTAGACAATGTATGTTTTACACAGGTGATATTCTTGTCTCTATTTTTCACAGTAGTATGTAAGTTGGTCGGTATCGGGATCGGCAGGAGTGCATTTATAGATTAGTTTGATTGTGGTATTTGCTGGGGTTGTTGAGAGAGACGACGTAAAGAAGCCCCATAAGCAAATACTGTGGAGTATACTGTACTTAAACTTAAGTGCGAGTGTTACGATGTGAAACTCGAGGAAGAAATACTACACATTGCTATTACGTAATTATAATTGGATCATAATCATGCTTTATACAATCATAATATTATAAATTCCTCAGAGTCTACCGTCTTCATTAAGTACCAGTACACTAAAACTACTAAGTCAAACTGTTTGTAGTTTTTCTTTCTTCATGTGATTTAATATGTGAGAAAGACATCACATTCCAGGATTCTTGGTTGTCAGTTCACACAAGACCTTAATAATATTTTTCTAATGTTCTGTATCTTTAATTCACGTTGTTGTTATTGCCATTGTTGTTGTTGGAGCCAGAGTCTTTAAAAATGTTATGTTGTATTGTTGTGCGTGTGGTGTGCGGGGCAGGGGTAATGTAACCCTATAGTATTTAAATACACATAATATTATGTAGTAGGCCAAGAGGCACGGAGGCCAGCTGGTGCCTTTGCTGTTGTTATTATGACATGACTATATACTGTATGTAGGTAGGTAGGTATTACATAGACTATCAACAAAAAAAGTTTTTTACTCAACATTCTTAATATTTTTTTTATGTGTAAAGTATGAGGAAGAAGGGAAGAAGTTCTGTTTTTTAAAGGAAATTCGACAGGATGTAGATGTTATGTTATGTGTATGCACATTGCATGGGTAGGATAGGTGGGGAGTGTGACGCGATTACATGTGTGGTGGTCTCGTTTCTCGTCGTATCCTATTCAATAAGCGGAAATTAAATCAAGCCTTTAATTTGTGTTTTTTCTCAAGTTTAAGTTGATGTTGTGTTACATATAATTATTATGAACAGTAGCTACTTACCTTACATCTGTCTTCCATTTCCATTTCCATGTCAAGTACAAGTTACGAGTGTACGCTACGAGTTATCAAGTAGTCAGAGTGAGTTTTGTTAATTTCTAATAACCATATTGCATTTAATTGTAAATTGTGAGTTATACACTGCAATTGAGTGACGAAAACAAAGGGGAGGCAAGTAAAGTATAGCAATTACAATTACCTGTGTTGCTCGGAACAAGAACAAGACGCTGATATTATATTATATATGTCGTATGTAGAAGCCTAGACGGATATAACTATATAGTAATCAGCTAGCGTGTGTGATAAAATGTAGAATAGAAAACTCACTTGAGACTTGTGAGACTCGCAATTCTTTCTTTGCCCAAGTTTAAGGTGAGATCGTCAAACGTCAATACAGCTTTAAATTCAGTCTTGAATGTCAAGTTTGAGTGGCAGGTCTTTCTCTGTCTGTCTGTCTATCTCTGTCGGTACTTACATTTCTGCCTTTTCTGCTTGATTGTTTAAATCTTGAGACGCATCTCGGAAAATCTGTGAATCAGCTGTGACTGTAAACTTTTGGAAACTGTAAAGGATTTCTCAATTTGGGACTTTTCCCCATTTCAATCTGTAATCTGTGTAAGTGAACTCAACTGTATCCGTAATCCGTATCCGTTCGTAGAGGGTATATATAGCTCTCGATCAGTGTAGTATATGGTATATCGGTATGGTATATTATATGTTACGGTTTGAATTTTTGAATCTCAGTCAAAGTCAAAATCAGCAAGCAAAGCGTGGTCCTAATGCACAGTGTACTATGTATTGTTTCAGGCCATTGATTCTGATTTTGATTTCTGATTTTATCTCACTGGCTGTATTTTTGAAGGTACTACTATTCTTATAATTTGTAAAGTACTTTACGACGGGGCGGTGTATCTACGGTCTACAAAACGTACAAAGACTCGTACGCTATTTTATTGCATTGTTATTTTGATTTCCTGTACGGCCACTCCAAAGCAAAGACAAGGTTAAACGTCTCCATTGTACTCTGCACAGAAGTAGAGAAGGACCCAAAGGATGTTCTAAATTTGTAAATTATTAATTATTATAGTAATAATTAATGTAATTAAGATTTTAGGTGTTGCGTACGATGAAAGCAGTTGTGGTTTGCATTGTATTAGTATATATTATAGTGTACTATCTGTAATTCTATTTTAGTAATTAATCACCTGCAATAAATCATTGGGCACTAATCCACATCTATACTTATAGTCATTGTCTCTGTATCTCAAATCTCCGCCTAAATTCCAAATTATTCTGTCAAATGACATGGAAGGTTTGTTATCCACTGTTTAAAATATGTGGCTCACAGAGCACGTCTCATGATCAGAGTCACAGACTATACAGACATACCTATATATTTTATATAATATAATAGTAGGACAATTATTTAGTATTTATTCAGTCCTTTGTATTTTGTCTGATTTTGGCCATAAGAAACAAAATACTAAATAAAAAACAATCAATTTCAGTTTTACAGTTTTACCTACAGATTGCGATTGGGATAAAATTTTATTAACACTCGTATAGAAAGTACCTACTCATGTAGGATAGGCATGCATTAAATTACATTTTAAAATTATAAGCGCTGATTGGAGGTAGATGTGCAGTTTAGACCCTTATATACAGTTTTGTGTAGTACAGGTAGACGTTTAGAAGGTAGATAATTATGGTGAATTATTATTTTATTACCTATAGACGGAGAATGGAGATGGAGGGGTGTTGGTGTTGAGGATTACAAACGAAATGAAATCAAAATATCAAAATCTAGATAATATAATGGGATTGTTAGACGTATGAGACAGGCGATTAGAATGTTTGTTTTTCATATAATATTTCTGTGACCACTACTCTTGAGTGTTGAGGTTGGTTGAGGTTTGGTTTGTTGTGTGTGTGTGGGACAATGGAGGAGTCGCAAGGAAAGCACGAAACGAAAAGGACGTCATTTGATATTTGATATTTTTAGAATAATAGGAGTAGTGAGTATGAGTAGTAGTGATGATAATAATAATGTAGTGAGTGCCATGACATGCCAAGTCGTCAGCACAGACAGAGGAGCAGAGCGTAGTAGTGCGTAGATTCTAGGATTCGTGCTTAATGGTTGATAGTCACACAGATGTGCATACTACCTGTAGTAGGCTCCTGTTATAGAATCATGTTATTAGAGTTTGTTGACGCTTCATGATATGTGTGTACTTACTGTACTATATAGATATACATGCTCCATGTGTAGGTAGGTAGCTAGAATGTAAAACTATACACTTTTAGTGTAACTTGAGGTTAATAGTTATAATAAAAAAAAAGAGTCGTAGATATTTTTTGATAGTTAATCTGTGTGGAATAATTGATGAGGAAGGAAGCGATATGAAAAAAAAGACTAAATGGTTGGTTTATGTTTTGTAGAATGTGAGTGTTATGTTCTCTGTTCTCTCATTGTACCTGTGAAAGGTGTGTGACGAAAGGAAAATGATCTGAGGATGTCGACGTCGACGACGACATCATATATACTGTATAATATATCATGTGTGCATGTATATATTTAAATCTACCGAGTGTATAGTGTATATATCGTCGTTAAACGTTCTTATGTGCACAGAGATTGAATTACTGGTTCTGGTTCTGGTGTCTGGCTTCTAGTCTTCTATAGCTTCCACTCCTGTCTGGTTAGATACTTTACCTATACAGTATTTTATTACACGCTCAAAAAATCCAAATCTAAATCCACAAAAACATATGTAACTTTTAGGTATATAGGGAGGGGGGCTCTGTATGTGGTATGTGTGGGAGCTATATATATGACACGAGACAAAGAAGTTCCTTGTAAAATATTATATTGATAAATCTACTATCTCCAATCTACACTTTGTAATAATTATCACACATCATCTCCAAAGGGATATAGGTATAAATGTACGGAGAGATGTAATTATAGATGTAGAATACAATGTATAGGCATGGCGTTACGTATGTAAATAAAAGAATCTTTTTTTAACATATATTATATTTATACAAAACAGTTAGTAATATACATACAATTATATTTAATTTCTTCTTCTTTTTGTGTGATATGTGTGTGTGCTTTTTTTTATAGTAACATGAGCGTTCGCTACATGCCATTTCCGATCCATGATGCTCTGCCATGCATGAAAGTCTCTGCCGAGAAAACTGAGGCGGTTATGAAACGAATTCAAGACTTGATTTACAGAAATTCACTTCCCAAGAAGACTTCAAATGGTCAACAAGCCTTCCGTCTTCAGCAGGTGATTTTATTTTTATATTTTTTTGATTCTTCTTCAAAATCATCATCATTTTTTCTTTGCATCTTGCAATATTTAAACACTTGGACAGAGAAAGGAACATTTAAGTCATTCTCGTAAGCTGATAATTGAAGTGAATTACCTCAAGTGTTAATTGCTATTTTAGCCATTTAAATAATTCATTTTCAAGTGAATTCAAAAATCATCAAATTAAAAGGGTCTTCCGTCAGTGCGTTGAATATTTTTTTTTTGTTTTTCCGGCGGTTTTCGAAGCTACAGAAACATAATAATTTAATTACTTTTGTAATACATTATTTCATTCATCATCGTCGGTGTCTGTTTTTGTGTTTTTCTAACGACAAAATGGGTAAGCGATTACCTACTACGAATATAAACGAATAATTGTTCCCATTGGCGGGATTGGGATTGGTCATCGAGCATTTAAAAGTTTTTAAAGGGATGAAGTCAAAGGGAGATTTTGAGGGCTCCTTAACACACTGAACGAATCAAGTTGAAGTGGTATATAGGCTGACTGTTGAATAAATACATAAATAAATAAAAAAAATAAAAAAGAGAAGAATTAAAAAGAGTTTATTGCTGATAATTTATAGTGAAGTTGATTGTTGATGTTCAAGTGTTCAAAAAAAGTGGGAAATAAATAAATAATTACACCTTCGCTTTCGTTTTATTTCGTTGTACACATCTACGAATCTGGTTCCTAACGATTGCCGATTTACCATTTAATGGTAACGGTGTACTAACTATAAGCGGGAGGCTGTAATTACTATATGCACAGCTACAGATGTCATCTCACTGAAAGTTAACGTTATCGTTGAAATATTAAAAGTTTGACTGTAGAGTAGTGTAATTATATAAGTACGGATAAAAACACGCCTGGTTTGTCTCTCTATGATGCCCATGTAGCTATACATTAGATTATAATATATTGTCTGTTTTTTTTTATACTCGACCAATTACTACACAGGGATTCCTCCTGAGCTCGGCCCAACAAACAGTGGATAAGCTGATCAGTCAAACTCAAGAAGGGGTAAAGTTACTACGGAAGAATGAATTAAATAGTCCATCAAATGATTCTAGCCATGCAGATGTGATTACCCATGCTGAGAATTTAATTCAAGACTCGGAGAAAGCGAAACAGGTCAGTTTGTCACTCACTCACTCACTCAGTCGTTTTACTTTTAATTTACTTTACACATTCGTACACATACATACACACATATAACCAATTCTTGCCATTTTTTCTGCCGTCTTTTTCTTCGTCTTATTACACATGTTTTATATTTGATTCTGTGAGGAGATGGAGTTGTGTCTTGGTCGGTTCGTAGTATGTAGCATGTAGGGGAGCAACTGTTCTATGGATGGCTGGCTTGGCTATGGATTTAGTTTAGATTGATACATATTATGCATGTAATTGAAATTTACTTCCTTTTTACGAAATCATCCCCATTGCAAAATGCCAAAATGCCTGATAATATGTGGAGTCTATAATGTCTACAACCATTTCAATGTAGTATTCAATTTTCATTCTTTTACACGTAGTGCGTCGCTTTTTGGATTTGGATTCCGCTTTGGCTTTGGCTTGTTATGTTATTACCTATTTACATTATCAAATCAAACTCGTATGCTCTGTCAGTTTCTGTGTAGTCTGCACGTCTTCCTTTTCTTCTTTATCTTCTTCTTCGTCTTCTTCTTCGTCGTCGTCGTCTCCTACAAGCTATTGTCTTCTTTTTTTTCGTTTCATCAATTTCGTGATGTGATTCACCTATCAATCTAACAGATAATGTAAAGTATGGTAAAAGGGAGGGAAATATATGGAATGAAACCAGAACCACCAACAACATTACATTATAATTAGGAACTATTACTATATATATATATATACCATGTACCTCCTGCTATATGACAGCGATTGCAATATGAACCTCTCCGTGTGCATCTCCAACGCTCCTTCTTCTTTCTGCGTGTGTTCAAATTCCAATTTCAATTATCCAATTTTCCAAGGATGTTCGTTGTGAGTTGGAGACGGGAAGGGATAGGTGATGTAAATATTGTAAATTAGCATTAGCATTACACTTACATTGTAGTCTCCGTGTCGGTATCGGTATCGGTCTTGGTATCGGTATCAAGTTGATCGACAAGGGACAAGGTGGTATTTGTACGATCGATTTACCATTTACATAGCCACGATTTTTAAGATGGGATTTTTGAGTACGTAGTAGCAATCATGAATAATGATGGATATCGATATCGATATCGATAATCAATATCCCGTCTTTAACAGATTGTCAGAGTAGTGGCCTTGTTGGAATGAGCTACAGCATAAATATTCGAGTATTTTGTAAGCAGATTTGAACCGAGTTCTGTAAAACTTGCCATTATTTTAATGTAATATATAGTGTTAATTTTACATTTATGTCCAATTCAATTCTGGTTCTGGGTTGGTTCTAATATCTGGTGTGGGATATGAGTGTGTGTGTGAGGAATAAAGTCGAAGGACACGACGAGTACCTACAACTTAAAACTGAAGCAAAACTACCTACCTACCTACGTTGGTTAAAGTACGTATAGAACCAGAACCTGAACATGAGCGACAGGGACAGGGACAAAGCGACACTCTTGTAATATTATGAGTTTAGGTCATAAAAGTAAACCGTAGTAAATGGAAATGTAAAACTAAAAAAAATGTAATGCTATGCAAAAAAAAAATTAAGGAAAGAAATGAGATGTAAAAATAATAAAATGTATAATAATGTAATATGATGAAAGCTTTGTTTAGTTTCCTTATGTTGTAAGCCAAATCCAAGTCCAGGTAGCTACATAGTATAGAGTACGGTAATTTTTAGTAGATAGGCATATTAATGGAAATTTGAGTAGGTAATCTGCATCTGTACGTATCTAGGTATAAATACTGCCTATAAACTATGTAGGCTATATAGACAGAGACTGACGAGCTATAGAGGGGATGAGCGAGTGAGACTGAATTTAGTATGCTCAAAGTGACGGAACACGTTTTGACATGGATCTTCTCAATTGACACTCTGAATAGTATCCTGACTTACATCTTTAAATATCAATTAGCATCTTCCCTTATTCTTTTTTCCTGCTGTGTTGTTTTGTGTTGGGAGGTATGCAATACGGAGCTGGGGCTACTGTATCCTGTGTTGTTGTTCTTGTTGATTTTTTTTTAATTCTGGTGGTGGTGGTTGTACATATTCGTAATTCGTACCGTACGTACACAACGACTCGAATCAGAAGCAAAGGGACGAAGCAGAGAGGCGAAGGTTTCTATTGTAAGTTGTAAATTGTAAATTGTGAAATATACACACGTAATAAAAAAAATTGGCTGATGTTCCCGTTACACTTTTTCCATATTTGTCTCCAATGTTCTGCTGTTCTGTTGTTCTCTGACTCTGTTTGCTTAGTCCTATGGAACTCCAGCATAGTGGCATTTTAAATGTGATGATGATGCTATGGGTAGGTATGTTAATCCTCGTGCTTGTACTCTAAGCTGTCTACTCTCCACTCTTAATTTGACAACCATTTCAACCTCTAAATCATATTGACAGTGGTATGGTAAACAGTATTTTATTTACTATTTTTCAAACAAAAAAATTAAAACTTTGCCTTCAATTTTTTAACATTTGGATACCTGTGTGAGGTTAGTAGGTAGGTAGTTTATTAGTTAGGGAATTACTACAAGGTAGCGATAGACAAGGCTTTATTTTGTTTGACACGATGTAGATGTATGTGTTATTTGATCACCAACCAACCAACCAGCCTACCTACCTACCTACTACCTACGTTTTTCAATTATGCGGAAAAGTAATTAGAATTAGACGTTAGAATATTAGTATTAGATATGTAAATACAGACGCACCTATTGCGCTGCTGTATGTATTTCTTAAAATTACTTCCATTTTTTTTTCCCTTACCAGAATAATTAGGTACTTTATAGTGTCTAATGCAGTTTGTAATATTGAGGTTTATTAGCATAGAATTATTATATTTTGACGTTCTGTCTGTAAGACAGTGTAAGAGACCTCTCAGCTCGACATCGACTTCGACTTCGACATTCGAGATCGACATGTGATCGTGAGTGTCAGTTAGTGTTTTAGTTAGTTTGTTTCTTAAAATCTACGTGTGTATGATAAAGGGATCTAGTCTATAGAGTGTAATTTGTAATTTGTAAGCGTCGCTTACATTGTAAATTGTAACTTTATTGCCACTTTTGCCAGCCCTATATTCGTTATTCTTAAATGCGCTGCGAAGAAGAAGGATGACGGGAACGGAGCGGAGACAGACTCTGTATTATAATAATTAATTATTGTGATGTGATATATAGTTAGGTATTCAGACTGTAGGCACATTAAGTACGAGACGGAGTGAGTTGTGACTTGGCAAGGTGAGCACATGTCATTCATTTTACGACCAGGATCAGACTCACTTCACCATACTGAATACTGACAAGTGATCATACTCGTCTTCGCCTTCCTCCTCCTGTGTTGTGTGTTTTGTAATACGGTGGTGGTGGTCGCTCTCATTGATATTATAAAGTTAAAAAGGTATGTGAGTTTATTAAAAATCAAGTATCGACATATTATGGACATGGACAGTGGACAGAGAGACGTGGAAGTGTTCAGATTGGAAAATTGAATTGAAACATGGGAGTAAATTGTGTCAGACGTTGTAATAATTAGTATTTGAGGAGAAAAGATGTTTTGGATTTTGATTCTGATCTACTTAGTCTACCGTCTCTGTACTGTAAAAGAATAATTTTTTTTTCGCTTCATTTTTTGTTTGGTCTCCGTCGTAAGTAGTATAATCATAATCAAGCCATCAAAATGAAAACCTAGTCAGGTCTTAAATCCACAAAAAAAAAGACAAAAGGAAAAGGTACACAATGCCTATAGGATAATAATGTAATGTTTGTACACACACTGCATGTAACTGTATATCAAGACAAAAAGCAGTATAAAGGAGGAAGGTATAACAGAGTATAGGTAGAAATGTCTGCCTTGGTATGTATATTATTATTATTATTATTACCTGTCAATAAACACGTTCTGGTCCTTACTGACTACTTACCTCACTAGTCAGTCAGTCATTCAGTGAGTCAAGATGTTGTTTGTATTATTAATGTTATATCGATCAGGATGAGAGTGTCTCATCTCAGAATCTGCATCTTGATCGTACGTAGCTTTACATCTTTAAGTAATAAGCTACGTTTCCCATTACAGATTTCAAGTGGTAGATTATCATGCTTTAGAATTAGAATATACGAGAGAGAACTTGCTCGAGCAGCTCACGGAAGCAGTGCACAGTGGTTAGTGGATCTCTCGCTCTCAGTCACAGTATAATGTAATAAGGAGTGAAGACGTTCAAGATTAAACACATTATGGGCCATGTTGTTCTGTTTCCCTTCCAAAATGATTGCTACTCTGCTTTGCTTACGACTTACATTGCATTTTGCATTTAGTCTTGGTCTCTTCGTATAGCTTTGGTTTTTGATAAGCAAAAAAAGCCAAAGCGAAGGAAAGGAAACAAGCTCGTTTTTTTATTGACTCTCGTCTTCTATGTACATATACTCAATATGTTGTTGTTGTTGTTGTTCCTATAATTAATGAGGCATATCAATCCCCACTCTTGAGTCTTGAGATTTTTCCTTGTCGATCAGTGTTTCAAACTAAATGTCTCAAAAAGTGTTGCGTCTCATTCCAGAAGCTGTGTACTCTATTAGTCCCAGTTTCACTCCACTGTCAACGCAACGTGCTGAACGACATATTATAACGACAGACCCACTGTACTAAAATACTACGATTAAAATCAAGCTCCACATTTGTGTTAAGCCAGTACAGACAGAACAAGAGTGAAGAGATAAGTCTTGATAGGAAAAATACTGAAATACAGGTATTTAATAGAGGGACAAAATGGATAATAAATCAAACAGTGTTATAGAATTTAGTTTAGAGACGTTATGCATTATGTTTCTTCGTTTCTCGTGTGTGTGTGTGTGTGTGTGTGTGTGTGTGGGGCCACTTTTTTTGGCACTGCTACAAGTTTTATCAAAGGGGATGAATTCAATTTTAATTTTCAATTTTCACTTACTGGTTTTTATTTATTTAGTTTTATTGATTTAGATTTAGATTAAAAAGTTCTTTCTTGACATCTCTGTACAGATATCCTTGTCTTGTCTTTGTCGTTTTCTTCTTTGTTTTAAGCTGCGCTCTCATATTCTCCTTCGATTTTTCTTTTGTTTTTCGTCAATATTTCCTGTCCCTCTTCCCTAGTCTCTTTTATTATGGGTTGAAGACTTGATTAAAAATGACATATATATTATTGTAGGCTTTACATACAGGAACTTGTGTATGTGGTGTGATGTGGTGTGGTCGCGGTGGGGATTTGATTGGGTGGCTTTGCTGCACTGACTGCTCAGTTTTACACAGATTTTACATTTTATATGGGATTCAACAATATAATTATTATTTTCTTTGAGAGTGCTTCTATGTGCCTTCCATTTTGCTTCGTTTGATTTGGATTTAGACTCGGATGTCAGTCTGTATTTTACTATTTACATTGAAGGCTCTAAAAGTTAGTGTGTTTTGAAATAGCTTTTAATCTGACTGTCTTACAATAGATAATTTTGTGTACTGGATTTAGTATTATATCATTCAATTTCAACGTAGTGACGTAGTTGTGGGTTGATTTTTGTGTTTATTGTAAGGCTTAAAAGGCAAGTGTACTTTATTACATTACTTACATGTCTACATTTTATTTTTGTACGCAATTTTTTAAAGACAGAAACAGATTATTTGGTCATTTTGTTAGTGATAAAGAAAGAGCTATATTCGTGTCGTGCGTAGCATAGTGTATTATTATTAATATTAACTACTTAACTGCTATCTATACCGACAACGGATTTAACTCTATAGAGTCTGTCATCTGTGTGTGGGTAGTTTCATAGCTTTACTAATATAATAACCCATGCAACTTATACAACGTTATTATTAGAGCTTTTTTTTTAAGTTTGAGGTTGTCATTATTGTGAGATAATACAATAAATAAATGATTAATTTCGGGTCCAGTCCCAGTCAGTCATGCCAGTGCAGTGCGAGTTCCGAGTCATGTTCATGTTTCACGAAGTCGTGTCTTCAGTCTCTTGGTGCTTATTTGGGTCTCGTAGTTTAATAGTTGAGTGTTTAGAATTGCATGGAATTCAGCATTGAAGTTATATAAGTTACATAAAAATACACGAAGATTTAACTTGGCTTCTGCTGCAGCAGTAGTTGTTGTTAGTCACCCTATATTTATATTATTATCAATTATTACTATTATTATTACATCGTTCAGTATCGCATCTGCATGTGATCAGTTGGGCTTAAATTGTACCATGTAGTTTCATAAATTTTTTTGTTTAGGCAGACTGTAAGTTTCTTGTTTCCTTCCACTTCTTAAATTTCAGTATTACATTACACTATTAAACTTGAGCCTAACTATTTTCAATGTCTAATTTCGTACATTTGAAACATGACATTATAAAATACCGATTTTATTATTGTGGAGGTGCCCTATGTACTGGTGCCTCGTTAAATTAATTAAATTATATTTAAATCATAGTTTTATTAACCATTAATGATTATTCTCGTAATGCTACGTTTGAAAATTCTCGGAAATAGAAGATATGAAGCTAATTATAGATTTTTTTTAATCTCACTCTGTGTTTGCCCAAGGAAACTTGATGTGTTGTTGTTGTTGTTGGTCGTTAGTTCGTTGGTATTGAGTTGCCTATATTCGTTTTATTCTTGTTTTTTGTGTCGTCTCGTTAATCGTTAATACTTCGGACATGACCGTAGAGAATGGGGCCCAGGGAGGAAATTTGTGCGGATTGCGGATGCTGGATCCCTTTTATTGAGATAAGAATTAAAATGATTTTAAAACTGCTCCCAGGAGAGATTTCCTCGTTGGTTGTTTTGTTGGGATAATGTGCTGAGTGGTGAGTGTCTTTGTTGACATATGGCGAGGACTGATTACAGTATTAAGCTCAGTCACAGTCGCTTTATTCTAATCTAGTGGGCTTGATGTTTCTGACTGGTGGCTGATGCTGAGGCTGCGGGGTTGTTTAATGTTAGTGTTTAATGGTGATGGTATTTTAGTGTAATGATCTCAAACGTTTTCCTTTTTGCATCACTGACTCCGAGTCTGTCTGCTTTGAATTCTGTTAAAATTAAAAATACAAATAGTATATCAGTCTTATAATATCTGTATGTAGGTACATTCCCTACAGCTTAATAATGACTACTATACTACTCTGACTCTATGGTCATGGTTAAGTGTGTAGTGTGCTAAAATATTTCCATAATGTATGTATGACGATGTGATGTATACCTAATGCCTAATACCTTAATAATGTGTTACTTTAATTTGTGCTTCTTCTCTTTGTGTTGACAGTTGCTGCTGAGTCTTCATGAGATGATTGAGCAGAAGGGCGAAGCTGGAAAAGTTATTGAATCGAAGCTCCAACAGCTCTCGGACGATCTTCACACCGTCCTCTCACAACACATTCAGGTTTGTTGAATCAAATCATAAACAAAAGAAAACAGAATTTAAATAATCATAAAAAAAAAATAATAATAATGTGGAGATAATGAAATTAAAAATGCCTCCGTGTGTCTCTGGTTGCGTCTTTCTTAATACATCTGCATTCCAATTTGAATTCTTTATGAGTATATTGAATTACCAAAGTGTTGAGTTCTACAGATTTATATTAAAAAAAATCATTTCTCACCTTATACATTGTAGTTGCTCCTTTTGAGAGATTCATATATTCAATTTATTATTCATTTTTGAAGTGAAAACATGAATGTGTATTAAATCGGACAAGTTGTTAATGTTGATGTTGGAGAAGTTGCTGTTGCATAACTAAGCATCGTTTAGTGAGTGAATCTCTGTAAATGTTGTTTTGGTTTTGTGTTTTTGTTTTAAGGTGTGGACATGGGAGAGAGAGAGAGAGGGAAAATATTAAATTAAAGTAATATGTATGTAAAGTACTAAGGGAATTATTGGCAGTCTGAACTGCTGGGATGTGATGTGATTATAATAAATCTTTCATGTTATAGCCTGGCTGTGGAGTCGAGGGTGTAGCTCCATTGTTATGTCTCTCAAAAAGGTGTAATTTTTAGAGGTTTTAAATGCACATTTCCAAAACTTGTGTTGTTATTAATCAGTTTCATTTTTTTTTATCTTGAGAATTTTATGCGTGTAGAAGAATGGGTAGAGAGTTTAGTCTCGCTTGGGATGCCATCGTTTTATGGCCTTTGTATAGGTCTCCACTATTTATTAGTTTGCTGTGTGTCACAGTTCTGAGGTTTAAAGTAGTAATAATAATATATAATTACATAAAATATGATGTAATAATATTAATAATCTGTTATCTATCGAAATCGAGAGAATGGAAATCTACAAGATTTTGCATTTTTTGAACTCAGTCGTGTGTGAATTACATAGGGAGAGATGATGATATGTAGATTTCATGAAATATAGAAAACAGAAGCAGATTTCCAGATTTAATAATTATTAATATTTCCATTTTTAATTCCCATATTTTGAGCCTTTGAAGGGTGAATTTATGAGGGCTTGACCTATTATGTATGTGTTTGATTACTACCTTTTGGCACCCTACAATATATAAAGGCAACTTTATTAAAAAAAAATTGACACTGTCCTACACTATAAAAATGCAGAGCGTAGTATTTAATGTAGGTAATGATGTGATTAGAAATGTAATTACTAGAATTTACATATGGTGTGACTTGTACATTTAAATGTATTTCAGCTGTTTAAAGGGTCGCAATTGAAATAATAATTAATACTAATTTTTGATTGTACTCAATATCTTATGATGTTATTTTTTTTCTTTTTTTTTCTTTTGTTATTCAGGGAAATATTGACAATGTACTAGAATTGACGGAGGAAAAGTGTCCAAATTTGATGGGGGATGAAAATCTGAAGCACGACATTAAGCAAGGTTGCATCGACAAAAGCTCCATTGCCCCAGAGTTTGTTCGACACTGTGTTATGGACATGGCCGGAACTGACATCGTGAATAAACTCAAGTAATTTTGAATAAGAGAACTATAAAATAAAAAATGAAATACAATCATATTAATTATTATAATCATGCACTTTGGACTGTCAACTGTAGTAGTGCTTTATATCTATTTTATAATTTATATAACAGTTGTATGTAATCTGTCAATCTATAAAAGCGGGACTAGGCTTTATGCTTTATGTACACACTGCTGCGTGTTGTTTCCATTATATATTGGTTTTGACTTGAGTACTGTGTACCTGTGTGTGATACTGATGGGAAAGTAGGATTAAAAATTGAACAGTACGGCATTTTCCTACTGGTTTATTCTGGTTCTATTTGAGTTTTTGAATTGATAATAGAATAGAACAGAGAAAGTTATGGGTACAGTTCAGTCCTGGTAGCCCTATATTATAGTGTATTATGTATGTATTGGAGTAGTAGCATAGCTTTTGTGTACGTTTACTATTTACATTTTACATGGAGTTTGTTTACAATAGAAAGAAGATAATAGATGATCTATTTACGATGCGATGTTTGGGATTAGTTTGCATGTTCAAATAGGAAGGAAGGCATAGCGGCTACATGCATATATGAATGACCTATCTATGTACTATGTTATGGGCTATACCGTACTGATTAGAGAAAATATAAGCACGAATTGACAGTAGAGGTTATTCAAGTCGTGCAATGATTTTTGCTCAGAATTTATTTTAGACGAGCTTATACTTACTGTTACTATGTCTTGTATGCTAAGTTGTTCCGCCTTTTTCATTTTATAAAGTGGGGGACATTAGTTAAGGGGGTGGGGGGTTGATACTACTTAAATTCTATTGCTATCTTTGCTGTGCAATACTGTTTTGGTTCGGTCTTCCTATTTATTGGTGTAATTACTTTATTATATTGCTAATGCAGTATTGCAGTATTTGTTATCTATTTATCGACTTTGTCAAAATTCAAAAGGTACTACATACCTATATTACACCGCGTGTCAATTTTATATAGGTAGGTATGATATATTATGTAGGAATATGAATAACATGTAAAAAAAAATTGCACTGGCTGTTTAATGTTGCAGTATCTACTATGTACATCATAGATAGGAATAGGAAATGTGAAGAGTTTTTTAGAATTCAAATTTTGGATGTAAATTATTTTTGTTGATAGATGATAAGAAAATATCTATTCTATATAACCATATAAATAGAGACAGTGTGTACACAAAACTTATATTTAATGTGCTCTGTATTTTGCTGAAAATTGGTATATAGTGCTGATATAATATTTTTGCATGATATGAAATTTTTCAGTGAAGTCCACTTGGCTGTTGCAGCTCATATCTCGGATAAGCTCGTGGATAGAGCTATTGACTCACTCATGAAATGTCACAAGCAACTTGTAAGCTCATTCCTTCACTCATTTCTCAGTCATAGTCTCACGTTCAATGTGGATAGTTAATGTGGTGGTGTATATTGATCTGACGCATAATATTTTTTTTCTTCTTTGACTTATTTTTCGATTTTTTTGGATTCCCAAACCGCAACGACGACATCGACGTGTGAACTCTGTGCATTGTTGTGTTAATTGATCTGCGGGTGTGTGTCTCGTCCTGTATTGATTTGAATACTCTGATCCGTGATGGATCCACTTTTGATATTTGAACTCAACTGGCGACAGAATGATGTGGGGAAGAAGCGCTCCTCAACGCCTGACGTTCTCAAAACTCGGATGCGCTCCAGTCCGAGTGAATTGTCGAAGGAACTCTCCGAAACTGTGTCTATGATGAATGAGAGTAATTGTAGTCAGATGTCGGACCAGTCCCCCATGGTATGTTCATTACAATATTTAAACAAAATATTTGCATTTATTATTATAAACATTTTCTATATACTACGAAGTCTATGTAATTTTTATTGTGTTAGTAAAATTAGTGTAAATGCAATAATTATGAATTTTTGAGTGGTGGTTTATAATATTTATGACATCTGTTGACGGCTAATTACTGTGTCAGTGTTATAACAGAAATTACAGTATTACCTTTAATGGTAAATTCAATCTATATTTAAAGTATAATTAAGTACCTTGGGCCTAGTACACTCCAGCGCGAAGTGCCTAGTATAATTACATAGTATAGTTACATAGGTAGTACTTGGAATTTTGTGAATTTGAAATTGCTAAAAATGGTAACTGTTAGTTTTGACTGTATGTTACCCTTTGCCTTTATGAGATAATTATATTGCTATCTAAAATCAACTTGAATTATTGTGTTTTTGTTAATTGAAATTAAATTAATTACGTCAGAGTGAAAAGCGCTACTGATAACTTGACATTAGATAGCGTTTGTTTTTGTTATTTAATTACATATAGTTATACCTGAAACTAAATTCCCGAGTTTTACAGGGCAATGTAATATACTACGATTTACGATGCAAGTGACTAATTATCAGTTTCCTAACATTAAAATGATGTTAAAATTTCGATGAAATTCTGTAATTTTGTCTGACTTGTTTTTTAGTGTCAAATTTTGATCATAATTACACACCAAGTACAGTTTTTATTTTCAATTTAATTACGATTAACCATAGAGTCTGAGTCTTATCTCTGACCGCAGTAATGAGTAATGAATAGGTAGACTATTAGCTTTAAAAAACGTAAACTACAAAACGAAAAATGTGTTAAATGACATTAATCTAATAAGTAATACACTGACTTTGGTTTTTAATTGGTGGCAAAAATTGACAGAAGCTGGATTACCTCAACCTTGTAAGTTGAAATTGGAAGTTACCTACTAAAATGATTTGATGAAAATTTGATTTTGACTGCTACGTCGTCTCTGTGTCGTAGTCGTTTTTATTTTAAATTAATTTTGACTTCGTTTTCTATTTCGTTTTCTTAATTATCTCTGTGTTTCTTTTTAAAATGAGAATTGCTCGAGTCTCGTGGATTTCCTGTTGGTCTGATGTTCTGTGTTGTAGACCTACATAGTTAACAATGAATGAAAACTAAAAGTTTGTTTTGAATCAGTTTTTTTCTTCATTTTTTAAGTCAGCTTGACTTTGACTCTTTTTATGAGCTTCGTTTAATTAATTACTTAAATACTTTGGTCAGCAGCTGTAATAATTGTAAGGTTTAAATTAAATTAGGACGCACGCTGTTGCTTTACTTTTCCTGTTAAAAACATTTTGTCTCAAGTATCGAGGGAAATTATCTTTTAAATTTTCGATTTCCCGAACACACTGTGTTTCGTTTTTGTTGTGTATTTTTAGATAGACGCATTTTCTTTCGACGTATGTACCTACATGCAAAGCTGCGCTTAAAAAACTTCAATAATTGTCTGCACAATTTTACAATCAGTATTTCTTATCAGCATTACGTAATCACGTTTCACTATAAACTATTAATAAGTTTAAGTGTTTGGATAAAATCAGAATGTGACCTTATTTGGTATTATTATAATTATAGCATAGCATTTATTGTATTTTAATTTGCACTGGCGAGCACATGAGTTAAATTTACCTTCTTTGACTTGCATGACGTTGACGTTCGGTATGTAGCTAAAAGTTTGCTGTTGTGAGTTATGTTATAAAATTAATTCAACTATAATATTCTATTTCCCTAATTAATAAGTTTTGATTTTGAGTTTTGATCTTTATTACAATTATTGTAGATTTGTGGAAATGCTATTCGATTATGTGATGTTGATGTGAAGCGTGTATAACTATTCAAATCAATAAAAAGTAATAAAAATTAGTGGAAACTAATACTAATTATTGCAAAATGTTTTCTACAGGCTACACCGCAAATGCAAGCTAAACGGAAAGGACTTCATGGAAGACGAATAAGGCCAAAATCAGTTGTTGACTGTGTTGAGGGTATTTCTGCAGATGACATTCCAGATTTATTACCTAGCCTTCCTAAAACAATTGAAGGTATACTTACCTTTTTTAATACATTTGTAATTTTGGAATGAAATTTCACTAAAATCGATTAATGTTATATAATTTCGTTCGTCTTTTAAGTACAGTGCAATGTACAAAAAATATTTAATAATAATAAAAATTAAAACGGTTAACTTATTTTCAGAAACAATCTCCTCTTTACAAGACCTTCCACCTGTCTCACCTCAACAATTAAAACACCTGGGCAAAGCTCGTCCTCGAAAACCTAAAACACGAGCACCAACTCGGCCTTGTCTTCGACCACCAACAGAACTTATTGAAGAAGTATCGGATCTTCAAGAAGGATTAGATACATTTTTTCGACCCGGATCAACCACTCCAACTCCTATCGTTACTCCTGATTCGGATGAATGGTAGTTTATTGAATTTCAATTTCATTCAAATAATAAAAGTTCCTTAAGTTAAAGCAGTGAACCTTTTATGGAATAATATCAGATTTTGAATGTGCTAATTTTATTATTATTTCGTTTTTCCAATTTGAGCAGCAGTACCTCACTCATGATTTCAATGACAAGTAATGCGGATGACAGCATTCAGTCCACACCCACACATTCCTCGAGAACATTTAAAGTGGACGACAACAGATCGGATAAAACTAGTCCCGGCTCTTTTGACTCAATGAGCATTTCAAGTAAATTATCATTAGACCCAGTTCCTCGGTCCAAGTCGACAGACTGCTTGGAGAAGCCACCCACAAAACGTGAGAGTTTATTTGCTCCTGGGAGTGATGAGAGTGATGGTCAAAAGTCTCCTGTTCAAAGGATGGGTGTCTCCATGGGCTCCTCCGTTTTAGCAGAAATGAAGGCGAGACAAGAGAAGAGATCCTCCGGGTTTTTCAATCCTGTCGGAGGCAGCGGAAAAGGGGAGGAGATCCCCACATCCACATCCATTACAGTCACAAATTCATCTCCCACCACAAATGCAATCACCACCGGTGTTTCAGTGAGTGAAGCAAAAGAGAAATTTGCGAATAGCCAAAAAAGTACAGTGCTTAATACAACAACGAGCTCCACTTCTAGTGTCACTAGAAGACCTCCTCCCGTCGCTCCTAAACCGCGACCTTGGTCTGTGGTTGGGTCAGACCGACGATCAGGTGACTACTGTTTCATTTATTTTGCATTTTGTGTTTACATACCGTTTTTTTTCTTGGAGGTATAAAATGCTTTTTAAAGTTCAAGTTCAAACTATCCTTAGTCCAAAACTTTCCTAAAGTTTTTTCGGTATTATCATCATTAGTTTACAAAAATGTCAGATGCACTATTAAAAAATACAGGGAAAGTTTTTAAAATGATTGATAATTAATTAAACTGCCACATTACTCAATTCTGCCCCACGTTTTTATTTCGCTCTAAAAACTTTATTATTTGCAATTTTAAAAGTGCAGCATAATAATAATAATAGTATTTAGCCTTCCCAGGGAAGAATTCTTTCATGAGCTGCATTCACAAACAACTAATACGTAACTGTGTTATGATTTGAAAAATAATTAAAGATCACCTATGACCCATTTTAATATTTTTGTATTAATATTAAAACGTGTGTATATTTATAGGGGAGTACTCCTTGGGAAGTGATGGATCGAGCCCGAACGCTTCCGCAGCCAACACTCCAGACTCTGGTGAACTTTTGGATGACAATGTGACGGACACGACGACGACGACGGGGAAAATAAGTCCTTCCATGCTGGGTCTGAGTCATAATAATCAATCACATCATCATTCCCACTCCGTCATGGACAAGTTCTCACTTGGAGGCTCATCCGGGGTGGAAACCATCTCTCTCCCACCCACGAGCTCCTCACCAAGTAATCACCTTCATCATCCCCATCATCATCTTATTAATCAGAATCAAAATACAAGTGCGCAACCTAGTAGTTTAGTAGTCACCCCTCATCATCTGAGCAGCAGCGGTGGGAGTGGGAGTAGTCATGCTGTGAGCGGAGCAATCTCTATTAATTTACGTAATAATAGCAGTAGCCACGCTCCGAGTAATAATGGTAATGATAATTCCCTATCCTCATTGGGAAGTACGACCAACAATGAGACCTCCGTCTCACCCGTCTCACTCCCCTCATGGGCGGGCACGGGCGTGGTTGGCGGGGAGAAAAGGTCCGTGAGGGAACTTGCCGCCTCTTTGGCTCTTCATCAGAGTAATCAAGAGTCATCAGAGCAAAAGAAAAAATCTGACTCTTTACCCAGGAATGTGTCTGTCTCCTCCGTGGAGCAACAACAACCAGGTTTGCATGCTACTTTTATTGTGTAGACTCTAGTGTATAGATTTATTCATTTATGTGTTTAATTACCAATTTTTATTTTGTATCTCTCGCACATAATATACAAGTAGTCATTTTAGTTTTTAGTTTTATTATTATTATAGTAGAATTTAATTTACCTAGATTTAGAAATATGTAGCATCCCTGTCCCTAAACCTCATCTCACGAACAACGAACGCCTTCTCTATTTTCTTTGTTTTTGTTTTTATTTTCTCAATATTTTTAATTTCTTTGTTAATTTCGTTTTTGTTTTTGTTCTCGTTTGAGTATTATTTGTCAGCTTTGCTGTTTTTCCGTCATTTTAAATTTAAACTAATTTGTTACGTACTAATATTTTTGTTTGCTATTTTTTGTTGCTGCCGGCTTCTATTATTATTATTAGTATTACTACACACTAACTTATTTACTATCATTGATTATTGATTGGTGATGTGATGAGTTGGACATTTTAGTTTTTAGTTATGATTTTGTTTGATTAATTTCGTGTTGACACGATGAAGCATTTCGTGACTTGAGTGAGTATTATCTTATATAAATGATTAGTTTTTTTTTATTCTGACAGTATTTTTGATAGTAAATGAACTGTATAATATAGGTACCGTTTTTAGTTCTAGCCTATAGCGGAGGTAGTGGTACCTATAGTAGATATCTGAAAATGTGAGTATTTATTTAGTATTTTTGTTGACTGCATGGAATGGTATGATTGTTTTTGTTGCATCTCTGGATGTTTTTTTTCTCTACCCACGTCCATTTTTAGATTTCAACCGTGCAAGAGTTTCTATTCAAGAATGGACACGACACCACTCGATTAGTGAGGTTTGGAAAGTACCCCTCAGAAAGTTTTCAGCTGACAAACCTGTAAGTTTACTCCGCCGTTGACAAAAATAAACTCGGTGTTCCATTTGTAATTTCATTCCATGTCCCGTGTGTGGTGGATCACTCCTAGTCTTCTAAATTCTTGGTCATTGGTTTTTGGTTTTGGTTTTCTCTCGTTTACTTTTTATGGTGTCGTATTTCTCCTAATATCTCCCGGGTCTCTTTTAATTCCGGAGGTCTTTAACATTGAATTAAATGGATGGGCTTTCGTTCGATTTCTAATTATTCCTGGGTCTACGTTTGACGTAGCTCGCTGGGGAGAGTTATTAGAATAAATACGGTACGGATCTCCTTGTAAATGTTTTTGTGGTACTTAATTATATTTGAGTTTTGAAGTGGTAACTGGTACTAGTGTGGGTACTATATAGTGGTTGCATGTTTTTTTTGAATTCGCATGAATTTTGAATTGTATATTTGGAAATTTTTAGAATATAAATAAATTATCTGTAGTTATTATCTTGGATTGTCAGAATTCGTTTTCGTCGAATTAAGTTTGAAATACGTGGATACTTGAAAGCATTTTGGTACAATTTAAAATCTATTACTAACTTAACTACAACTACAGTACTAACTACAGTTGACGCTGCATGCTTTATAGTTTGTGTTGCCTATGATAAAAAATTACTGACAGTATATTCCTGCGGAGTCTTTTCGATGTCTATGTCGACGCAAGCTAAAAAGGTAATTGCTGCGCGCTTAAACTTACTGTGCATTCTCTCTCTCTACTCTCTATATGGCTCTCATTGTGTGTCAGCATTCGCTCTGTCACTGTCACTGTCTCTCTCTCTCTCTCATAGTCTTTCTCTCTTGCTGCCAAACTGCCAACTGCGGCTCTTGATTTGAACTTTTCCAAAAATTGATTCTCTGAATCTGCCTACAAATCTGGTATCACCTCCTGCTCTGCTCTAACCGCTCGCTATCTTCGCTATATATACTTAGCATTTAACACTTGAGCGCCGTTGAAGAATTAAAATAGTCAAACGGGGCTTTGTAATAACAATAAGTAGCTTTTTCGATAATTCAGTCGATTTTCTAATGTACTTGCCTACCTACCTGTATATTTTGGTTAGCACTTTTTGGATTTTCAAAAATCTGTAAATAGGGCAATTTATACTTTCAAAACAGGTCAAAATTCCCTATTTCATACTTTCAAAAATGCCCAGATAATAGCGTTTTACAATTTAAAAAGATGTAAATATATCGTATTTTAGAACTTAAAAAAAGTATAACTGCAGAATTTAATTAATTAATTAGCAGTCTTGATTATTTTCGAAAAAGGATAATGCATTTTTAAATTTTATTTTAGTTTGAAATAGTTACTCTACGACTCACGATTAGATAACCCGTTTTGGTTTTACCATAAATAAGAGATATGTCTTGTTTTCATCCTTCAACGGCGGCGAAATCTATAGTATGCAGTCCGTGTACTATATACTTGCCTCTTAATTACTGTATATAACATCGCCATTTGCTAGTACAAAGCTGTTAAGGATCTATGCTATACAACTAAATAAGTGTAAAGAAATGTAAAGAAATTACTATAGTGTAATAATAATGTATTATTATTAAATGATATGACAGCTCTGGCTACTCGCATTTGAATTTCTTTCCCTACAGTGTGTATATAGTACCCTAAAAACCATAATTGAAATTGTTACCTAACTACACTTTTTATTTTCAAAACTAGATTTCCAAAAGGTGGGATCCAAATAATGAACAAAAGTCAACCAATGGACACGGCCTACGTAAAGTATCGAATGAAGAAGATGTCGTGAATGTGTAGTGATTACAATAAAAATGTTTGTCATTAGTAAACAAAAAAAGAAGAAAAAAAGGAGAAGAAGAAATATAAATATGTAGTGAGTGTCTGTACTGTAGATTTACATACTTGATTACTACTAAAACGAAGACAAGAAAAAATGAAGAAATTATGAACAAATGAAAGTCAAAACGAAAACGAAAATGGAAAAATACCTATAAAATTAATTATATAATGCTACGTAGGAAATATCGTCCAACCGAAACCAAGTATTGTCTCAACTTTTCCTCCGTTTTTGTGTGTGTGTGTGTGTGACAAGCAAGAAAGAAAGAAAGGAAGGAAAAACTCTTAAAAACTTCGACTTGAAAACGTTTTTATAAAAATTATTACTATTATATAAAAATAATATAAAATGATCGTGTATTTGTGCAAGAGAGAAAAAAAGCATGCGTGTGTGTGGTTGTCCCTCTGTTATTGTCACTCTCATCAATGTTACATTCTTCCTCACATTTCCAATTTACAAAATTTGATTTTTTTTTAAATGAAAATTTCGAAAAATTGGAAGGAAAAAGCGATTTTTATTTTGCCTTTTGATTGTCCCAGCTACTTACCTGTATGATTTAAAAAAGTAGTATATAGAAAATATTAATTTTTAAGTGTTGACACTCTTTTTTTATGTGTGTTGTGTGTGAAAAGGGCGCGCTTCAAAGAATTGAAACTTGACTACAGACTAATACCTTATATATACTTTGAATTGATAATTGATTTTATTTTATTTTAATAATAGTTTCAACAATGTGATTAAGATTAATAACTATATGTGAATGTGTATAATTAATTATATACAAATTTACTATGAAGATTTAACCCATAGTAAAATTAGTAATGCACTACACGGCGTAGTGCATACACGAGATTTATATATAATATATTATATAATCAATAATTTATTAAATTTGAAAATCACAATCACATTTTTGAATGGATTGATTTCGATTTCGATTTCGAAAAATACAAGTACATAATTACCTATAATTATATATAGTGTAGTTTGTGTTTATTATTATTATACCGACGCTACACCATGTTTTTTTTGTAATTTGATGGCTAAAATCAGAATCACATTTAAAAAAAATAACCGTAATTTAATAATTACTTTGTATTTTGTAATAATAATTTTGTCAATCACGTAAAAAAAATAATATAAAATGCATATAAAATTTTGTTCGTTTTCAATTTCAATAATAATATCTCGCTTTCTTTCTTCGTATACCTTTTAATGATAATATTAATAATCCTATAATATAGTATTAGATTTAAAAAAATGAAATTGTGAAATTGTCATTAATTAATAATAATTCCATAACACTGTGTAATGTAATTCTATGTACATGTAATAATTAATTTTATTCAACTAACATTATTAATGATAATAATCCTTATTAGATTTTTTTTTCAATGTATTTTTAGTTTTTAGTCTTTTAGGACGCACTATAAAAATGAATTAATTTTTAATTTCAATATATATTATTATGTACAACGATGACGCTGAATGATTTTATGATTTATTAGCTTACTAGAAATAATATACTATTTATATATAGTAAATATATTAATTAAAACACTTGAGTACACGGATACCTTATATAACTTGAGATGATGATATATTATATGATGTAATATTGAATCATTCTTTTTAGTCCAAATCCAGAATAATCGATTTTATGAAAAAGACATTAACAATTTTTGATTTCCGTGTATTTTGTCACTCGAGTTTCACATATACGTCACACACACACACATACACCCACACACAAATACCTACGTTATTATTATTAATTACTATTATAATAAGCTTAAAAAAACTAGATAATAGACCACACAGATACAAAACCATTTTTCAAATAAAAATGCATGCGCTAAAAAAAGATTGCTCGCAAAAATTGTAATCATCTTTTTATTTTGTAATTATTGCATAGCATAGTTTACCTTGACCATTTTGTTCTTGCGTTTCTTTGATTTATTGCGTGTTTTTTGCAGTTCCGTAGTCGTAGTCTTAATTCATAGGTTTACTGCATTGAGTTACATTTTGAAAGTTGTTGGACATTTCAAATTCTATATAATTATTATAGCATGTTTATATCGTGTGGTTTCACATGTTACACGTTCATTTCGTTTTCGTAATTCCATTTTTCCGTTTGATTCTCAGCGGGTCTCCTATTTCCATTTCCAAACCCATGCCATTCCCATGACTCACTATTCAATCAGTAAATAATTGTATAATAAGCATGCATTGTGTGTGACTAAATAATTAATTACCTACCTAATTACTTTTGGAGCCTACTTTTCTAACTTACTTTCAACTTCTACGTCAATTTCGATTTCGAAAATAGTATTACAACTTTACAATTTACTGGAACATTAATTTTAAGCTTGCTCAGCTCAAACAAGCAACAACCAACGGCAACAAAAACAAACTTTATTTACCAGTGAAAACGTGAAAAGAAACCACAAGACCAATTTTACACATACCTTCATGTCTTCAAATCTTCAGGACCTCAAAGCAACAACAATTCCTATTTCAATCCAACAATGCTTTCCACATTACTTTACCATAACATTATATGTAGTACCATAATATTGTAAATCAGAGTTGTCGATGACCGTTTACGATTTTTGAACACGGACCGGTCTCGGCATGAGTAGCGTACACCTTTTTGACAAGGATAAGGATTGGATGATTAAAATGCAAAATGTGAATATGTAAATTATTTTAATGTCACTAATCTATTTATGAAATAATTAATGCGGTGCGCCGCGTTTTGATTAGATTATTAATTTAACTAACCTGCATAAATTATCAGCGGTTCTTCTGATTTTGATTCTTCTAGCTTCAGAAAATCAGAAAGTCAAAAAAGTAAATAAAATTACAAAAAAGAAGCGGAAATTTGTTTGGATTGAAATTCTGACACTGAATTAAAAATTTTGCAGGTTTTTTTAAAAAATTATTTTTTAAGTTTGTGATTTGTTAAGGGCCTTCACAGAAGTCTCTGTTTACTTACGTTGTATGTTTTTAGTTTTTAACTAACTTTGAACATTAAATTTAAATGATTAAACTTGGTACGTTCAACCCTAAATGTAAAATACATATCGCCAGTGAAGAATCAAAATGACCCATATCCATTTTCATCAAAAAACAAAATGCACTATTTACAAACAAATTAAAATATCGTGATCCCTGACACTTGGAAAAAAAATATTTTGCACTTTTGAAAAAAAATGAAATAAAACATTTTACCCTTTTTAAAAACTTGCAAATAAAACATTTTGCTGTTTTTAAAAACATGCAAATAAACCATTTTGCCATTTTCAAAAACATGCAAATAAAA